>PVIH01012320.1:0-64155 GCA_004025045.1 Sigmodon hispidus | reverse complement strand
AAAAAAAAAAAAAAAAAAAAAAAAAAAAAAAAAAAAAAAGTCTGAGAAATCCTCACCCTGGAAGTCTCCTCCCTAGAAAGCTCCGCCCCCAAGAGGCCCTATATAAGCCCTGCACCCACAGCCCTTTCCCTGCTGTCCTCTCCCACCCCAGCTGAGGCAGCCACCCTCTCCTGGATCCTTCCATCAAGCGCTGTAACACCCAATTGGTTTCCAGTTGCCTGAATAGTTGCACAAATATCTACACAGAGGAAGCAGGATGAGAATGCTGCACTGTACAAAAAATGGTACCAAGCCACAAGGCTAAGTATATGAGTTAGCAAATAATAAGCCTGAGCCATAGACCAATCAGCTTGTAATTATGTAAGTCTTTATGTGATTGTGGGAAGATCTGGTCTGGACCTTGGGCTAGGCTAGGCTGGGCCAGAAACTTCTGACTACAGTTGCTCAAAGTCAGGTGTCCACATTTTTTTAAAAATACCTCCTCTCACCCAAAGCTACTATTATCAGCCCCCTATAAAACTACAAAAGAAGACCTTTCACTAGTTTCTCCATTTCCTTTTAATTTTTTTAAAGATTCATTTATTATGTATACAGTATACAGAATAGGGTACCAAATATCATCATAGACGGTTGTGAGCTACCATGTGGGTGCTGGGAATTGAACTCAGGACCTCTGGAAGAGTCAGCCAGTGTTCTAACCCTCTGAGCCATTCCCCTTCCCATTTCCTTATTTTTAAATTTTACTTTGTTTGAGATTATGTTATTGATATGTAGCTTAGCCCAGCCTTGAAATGACCTAGCTTCCTCTCTCAGCCTCCAGGGTATTGGGATTACAGGAGTGGACCACCAACCAAAAGTGCTCCACTATTCACCTCTAAAATTTAGCAATGCATACAAAATGCTTTAAAATTCCTGTTTTTTAGGTGATTCAGAGACAAATATTGGTCATTGTATATAGTTCCTTCCAGAGTTGCAGAATCCTTAGGTGCCAGCGTACCTCTTCTGTGTTCACCACATCATCTACCCTACTAAAGATCAAAAGGAACTCAAGCAGCAGAGGGTGGAGGTCTGGAGCTATGTCCCTGACCCCTCACTGCTGAAAAACTAATCCCCAAGCTTTTAGGCCAGGTTCCATCCCGCCAAGCAGTCTGCACTCTTCAGTCGAGGCTGAATTCATGTGCCTCTCCCCAGCATCCCACTCGCCCTATTATCTCTCCTGCAGCACCTGTCTCAAAATGACTGGGGATTACAAATTCACAGGCAACTTTTTGAAAGGCCCTCCTAGGAGGGAGAACAATGTTTACGCAAGACAGTAGATCCCAGCGAAGACTCCAATTTGGTGGACAAGACACTATTCCCAGAAGCCACTTCTCTCTGGATGAGCTCTTTTCCCTACCCAAGACTCTAGGCGCGCAGAAGACTGAGCATGTGCGAAGAGGAGTGCGCCTGTGCAGAAGACTACACGGCCGAGGACTACATCTCCCAGCAGGCTGTGCGGGCTGGCGTCAGCTCCGCGTGACGAGCAGCTTCCGGCGTGGAGGGGCGGGGTTGCGCGCGAGGCTGAGGCAGCAGCTGGAGCTGGGAGGGGAGCGGCCCAGTGGCCGCTAGGCGCTCTCCGCCATGGAGGCCGTGCCCCGAATGCCCATGATCTGGCTGGACCTCAAAGAGGCCGGTGACTTCCACTTCCAGTCAGCGGTGAAGAAGGTGAGCTCACCTGTGCCGCATATCTCGGTCGTCTGCCCGCGCGTGACGCCCCCTGCGCGTCTGTCCCTCCCGGGGTTCCGTCTCAAGTCGGGCCAGGCGCTTTCCCTTAGGATGGCGCTCCCTCCCTGTCCGCACACCATCCTTATCTCCGACTGCCTCTGCATCCTTGTGGGATCTGCTTTCCGACTTCTGGTCTGGACCACCTTGCTTTCCTGCCGAGGTTCCGTGCTTCCTTGCTGTGACGTTCTGGAGCCAGCCCTGCCCTGGTTCTCCAAGGCCATCAAGCCCCCATGGGGAGCGTGGCAGGCCAGGGTTGTGCAGAGTCCATGCTAGGCCCGAGCATTGGTGGGCTCCCAGTTCACGACCGTACTAGGAAAGAACGTGTGTTTTTAGACAGAAACCTCAGTGGCCTGTGGGAATGCTGGTATCCCAGAGAGTGAGTGAGTGCGTGTGTGTGCGTGTGTCTGTCTGTCTGAGTAGTCGGTGTGTGTCTTTATGTGTAGTCGGTTTGTTCCAAGGTTCCTTTAGATCAAAAGACAGGTTTTTTGTTGATAAGAGGGTGTGAGCCACTCTAGAGCTCTGGAAGCCATCCTGTTAGTCATTGTGCTGGGTGGAGAGTAGTAGTTTGGAGTTCACTGAGGCGAGATCAAGTGCGGTGATAGGGAATTGGGTACCCTCCAAGATAGCATTAGAAAGGGACCCCAAATAGCATTGAGAGTCATAGCAGAAATGGGCAAGTGGAAAGCTGTTACAGGCGAGAAGAGTTTTAGCACTGCAGCAGTCAGTCTGTAACCTCACTCTGTGGTGCTTGGGGAAAGAAGTAGGAGAAAGAAAATGGGGTTGGAAGTAGTTTCCGATGGACGTACCTCCCATATTCTCTCACATCACCACTTGTGTGTGGGCGGGGCGGGTGAGTTCAGGTGTTGAGTGTGTATGTGTGGTGGTGGTCTTCAAATCCAGAGCCACGCCTAAGAAGCTAGACAAGTGGGAAGCAGAGGCACACCACCTCCCTTTCTCGTCTCTCAGACCAGCATATTAAACCAATTGATCTAAATCTACACAGTTCAGTTCATTCTTACCCTTCTCCTTTTTAATGCAAATATGAGATGTATTTTTCTAAAATATATCAGAGCCGAGGGAGGAAGATAGTGGCTCAGTATGCTGAGTCCTGGCAATACAGAGTCAAGCCACTACTTTGTTTCCCACTCAGGATTCTCCCTGACATAGCCTAATTCTTTGAGCATCTGCCGGAGTCGTGTTGTGTATGTCTGAGCTGTGTTTCTGTTACAGGTGTTCTACATTCTGTTCATAATTATTACTTCCTGTTTCCTTAACAGGCTGTTTCTCCTTAATGTGGTTTTGATTGTGGAATTCCTTCTACCCTGATGAAACGTAATGTAAATAGATGATATTCAGGATATCTGATACGCAGCCTTCGAAGGGGTTGTGACCCACATGTTGAGAACCACTCTTCTACCTGAGTTCTCATCTTTAACTCTTAGAGAGGTTATAGGGCTGTTCTTTAATCTCTGTGAATTGATTCTATCCAGCTTTCAAGGTCCAGTTGAAGCTCTGTCTTCCACAAAGCTTTCCTTAATTCTTTTATCTGGATTAGCCCTTTCCCTTTTCTTAATTTCTCTCCTTTCATCCTTTCTTTGACAACAGTTATATGTGCTTTTTTGTTGGTGGTGTTTTTTTCTCAAAACAGGGTTTCTCTGTGTAGCCTTGAGTGTTCTGGAATTCACTCTGTAGACCAGGCTGGCCTCGAACTCAGAGAACTGCCTGCCTCTTTCTCCTGAGTGCTGTGACTAAAGGCGTGCGCCCCCATTGCTGTGTAGTATTTTTAATATTTGTCTATGTGTGTATGTGTAGATATGTGGGTTCCGACATGACAGTTTGTGCGGAGGTCAGAAGACAACTTTCAGGAGTCAGTGCTCTCCTTCCTCTAGGCAAGTCCAGGGAATTAAACTCAGACAGCCAGACTTGGCAGCAAGTGCCTTCACCCCCGACCTTGCTGAGCCTTCTCTCTGGCCCTATATGTGCTGTTTTGTTTTGTTTGTTTGAGACAGGGTCTCACCATGTAGCTGTGGCCATCCTGGAACTCATTATGTAAACCAGGCTAGCTTAGAACTCAGAGATTTGCCTGCCTTTGTATCCCAAGTGTTGGCATTAAGGGCATGTGCCACAACACTCTACTCCTATGTGTGCTATGTTTTTTTTTTTTTTTTTTAAAAAAAAAAAAAAAAACTTTATTTATTTATTTATTTGCCTTGGTGTTTGCCTGGAACTGGAACTACAGACAGTTGTTAGCTGCCATGTGGGTGCTGGGAATTGAACCCGGGTCCTCTGGAAGAGCAGACGGTGCTCTTAACCGCTGAGCCATCTCTCCAGCACCAGTGTGCTATGTTTTAACCCCATACTCACATGGGATACTTGAAGGGCATCTATCTCCATGTTCTTTTAGCCCAATACCCACTACATAGGAAAATATCTCCGTTTCAAAAGTAGAGTTTTAGTTAAAACAGGGTTTTGGTTAAACCAGGGCCTTATGGTATTACAGGCAATTATGACCTCAAACTTGCTATATAGCAGAGATTAGGCTTGAATTCCTGATCCTCTTGCTTCTACCTTCCTAGAATTGCAGGCAGGTGCCATCACACCCAGGCCTAGGAGATTTTTGTTTGAATGTGGCCTTTTTTGTTCTGGTCACTCATATGTACCCAAAAAGATATTCAAGAATGACCCTGAGAACACCTTGCCTTCAATGAGAGGTGCTGCTTCAGAAATGAAATTCCTGCCTGGGCATGGCCACACACATCTTTAATCCTGGTACTTGGGAAGTAGAGGCAGGAGTATCTCTGAGTTCAAGAGCAGTCTGGTCTATATATCAAATTCCAGGACAGCCAGAACTGTGTAGTAAGATTCTGTCTCAAAACAAAACCCACATTTCCCTATTTGTTAGAGGAGATTCTGCAGAAGTCACTAGACCATCTCAGCCTATGGGTCACAACCCTTTTAGGGGTCAAATAACTTTCATGTGGGTCACCTAAGACCATCGGAAAACACAGATTTCACGTTATGATTCATAATAGTAGCAAAATTAGAGTTACGAAGTAGCAATGAAAATAACTTGATGGTTGGGAGTCACCCAACATGAACTGTGTTCAAGGGTCACAGCATTAGAAGGTTGAGAGCCACTGCTCTAGAGCCTTAGAACTCTCCTTCCCTAACTGGAGTGACCCCAGCCTACTTTTTGCCTCTGGTCTGATTGTCATTCTCTGTCCATGCTCTAAGGTGCAGAAACTCTACTGCTGACTTGGTGGTAACTGGGTGAATTTAATCTCAGAGGGAGATAGAGTAAAAATTGGTTCTGTTTACATCAGCTCAAGCAACTATGCTGAATCCTGCAATATAGACTAATAAGACATTCTTCCACAGCCCGTTTGTTTGTTTTAATGGTGCTGGGGATTGAACCCAGGGCCTTGTGCATGCTAGTCAAGTGTTTTGTCATTGAACTATATCCCTATAATACAGCCCTACCACCACTACTACCACCAGGAGCCCATAGTCTAGTAGAAGAAATTTCTAAGTTTGAGCAATTTAGTATAAGAGTAGAACTATCTGTAGGGAAACAAAGCACCAACGAAAGGTGATTGTGTTAGCCATTTACTTTGGGCTCAAAAGACCCCAGCAGTACAGGCTTTTGGTATTTGGTGGTACTGGAGGTTGAACCCTGGGCCTTATGTACTCTACCGTCTCCAGCTCCAGTGTAGGGGTAATTACAGTGACTTTAGAGTTGTTTGTTGCAGGAAGCTCTATAGCCAAATAACTGAACTGTCAACATTTAACTGGTTAAGGTGTAACTGTTGACTGGCTGATTACACTGTAACTAAGTTGTTTTCTGTGCTTCAGTATCTTTTTATAATGTCAGCTCATGGTGTAGGTTGCAGTTCTCTGAAGCAGCTGTTGGGAGGAATGCCATGTTCACAAATCATTGTGTCTTTGTTTTTGCTCAAATAAACTCCATTAAATTTAAATTTAGTTTTTCTTTTAACAATATTTTATTGATTGTCACTCCCACTGGACGTGACTTCCCTTCCATTATGTGAAATGGGAGCCAGGAGACTGGTTGTGAACTGCAGTGCCAAGCTGGGTTGGGGAAATTGGGCTCACATGAGTATTCAGTGGACAAGCACTGGCCTTGAGTTTCCGCCCTCCCCTCTCTTCAGTACTGAACCCGAGGGTTCGCACAAGGCAAACCTTTTATCAGTGGGCCACATCACAAACCCATCATATTACCCTTTTGGGGGCCCAGAGCACTGACGCACTGTGATGGATTAAAGATAACTCTTGTGCTCTTTACTAGTGAATGATTTGGCCCCGTGTTTTAATATTGAAAGTCATTTCTTTCCCAAACACCTACACTTCACCAGCTACACTTGAGAGGCGTCAGGTTGGTTCACTTAGACTGAGGGGCTGCAGCCCCTTCCCTGTTGTTGTATTAAGTGCCAGTATATATGAAGGAGCACAGTGGCTTTCATCGTGCTCACCTTGTAATAATTCACATGGTCACTCATCCACTGTGCCTGTCATTTGCTTTCTTTCTTTCTTTCTTTTTTTTTTTTTTTTTTTTTAAAAAAATACTTTTATTTATTATGTATACAGGTCACCAGATCTCACTACAGATGGTTGTGAGCCACCATGTGGTTCCTGGAAGAGCAGCCACTGTTCTTAACCTCTGAACTATCTCTCTAGCCTCATCATTTGTTTTCTTCTCTCACTCTGCTGGTTTTCCTATCAGAGTCCTCTGGAAAACTGCTGTTCAGTATGCCTGCCTCTGTAACTTTTCTCCTTCAGGCCTCCTCTGTGGGACCTTTTACACTTCCATACCAGATTGTTGCCTTGCTTAGGTCATGCTGAAGGTCTTTTCTTCTCCTTAACCCCAGGTAAGCTGTGTTTATTGAGAATCCTTCCGTCTGCCTGGCAGTTACAGCATCCGATTCAGACAGATCTTTTGTCCTATCTGTTGACTTGTACATGCCCATTTTTTCTTTCCACTGCTCTCTTCTTGTTCACACCTGGTTTTGGGCTTTGTGGAATTTTTCTTTCTTCTAAATTTTCCACACAACAGGTAAATGAGAAGAACAGAAGTCTCAAAAATATTTCTCCTTGGATGCCCACCAGTGGAGGACTTGAAATATTACCAGCTATCTGTGGTGTTGATCTGTCTTTATCTGTTTTTTTTTTTTTTAAAAGATTTATTTATTTATTATGTGTACAGTATACAGAAGAGGGCACCAGATGTCATTGTAGATGGTTATGAACCACCATGTGGTTGCTGGGAACCGAACTCAGGACCTCTGGAAGAACAGTCAGTGCTCTTAACCTCTGAGCCATCTCTCCAGCCCCCCATCTGCCTTTATCTTTTATCACAGATGGAAAGATTCAGTTGGTCTGCCTGAACCTGTCTTTCTTCTGTGTTATGCAGAATGGTCCCCATCTCAGATGAACTGGATGATTCATAATCTTTCCTGACTTAATTTCAAACACCAGAAATAATCTATATATATTTTACTCAGGGTTTGGACCAGATTTTTTTTTGTGTGTGTGTGTGTGTGTGTGTGTGTGTGTGTGTGTGTGTGTGAGTGATTGTTGTTTTCAAGACATGGTTTCTCTGTATATCCTTGGTTATCCTGGAACTCACTCTGTAGACCAGGTTAGCCTTGAACTCACAGAGATGTACTTGCCTCTCTGCCTCCTGAGTGTTGGGATTAAAGGTGTAGACCAGATTCTTTTCTCAGAAAGTTAACATTCTCTGGCCGTCCATGTTTGCATGTTTGCAGGTGCACATGTGTGCAATGTGATGATGTCCAGAGGCCAAACTCAGGTATAGTTCCTTAGGCTGTCTATCTTAGTTTTTGAAATAGGATCTTTCACTGGTACCTGGGGCTTATGGATTAGGTTAGCTGACAAGTAAACCCCAGGGATCTATATCACCTCTTCAGTGCTTCAATTACAAACTTAAGGCACAAATTTACAGCACAGTTATTTGTGTGGGTGCTGGGAATTGAATGCTTGCTTGTGTGTCAAGTACTTTACCAACTGAACTGTCTCCACCTACCTCCTCTCCCAACCCTCCTAGTTTTTTGTTTTGTTTTGAGACAGGGTCTTATAGTACAGATGGGCCTCAAATTTGCTCTATAGCCAAGGATGGCTTTGACATCTGATCTCGTCACCCCTACTTCATGCTAGAATTCTCTGAGTAAGCCAGCATACCCAGTTTAGGAAGCACTAAATTGATGTGTGCAAAGAGTGCCTCGTGAGTGTAGGATGAATAACCATTTTAGCTCTAGCACCCCCCGGGAGTTGTAACTTGAATCTTTTCCCTGGTGCTGTTCAGACAGATCAAAGAGCCATTCAGAAGTGATATATATGGAGGGATGCTTTGAGTATAGTGTGTGGTCAGACTAGAGAAGGACTCAAAAAGTGTGTCCTCATGCCCTGTACTTTTGGCTTGTAATTATCAGACTTGCCAACCTGGATCAAGGGGCTGAAAGCTTTCCTTGGCAATATTCCTTTGAATAAAGTGTTGTTTCATTTGAAATTCAGCAACTGAATGTATATTGTACAAAGTAACAATATTGTATGTAGGTTTTAATTTTATATACATTTTTGTAGTACAATCCAAGGAGTGACCTAGATTTGATTCAACTCTGGAAATGGAAGAGAAGTTTTTTGTTGTTGTTGTTGTTGTTTTTTAAACCAAAAATCAAAGCCAAAAACAGTGTATGTGATGAACCAGACATAAATGATGTTTTTTCAGTATACACCTACATCCCAGCTGCATGGGATGCTGAAGTGAGAGGATCACTTGGATCTAGGAGTCAAAGTCCAGTCTAGACAACAGTGAGACACTGTCTTTTAAAACATTCCATATGAGCCAGGTAGTGGTGATGCATACCTTTAATCCCAGCACTCAGGAGGCAGAGGCAGGTGAATCTCTGAACTCTGTGAGTTTGAGGACAGCCAAGGCTATACAAAGAAACCCTGTCTTGAAAAAAAAAAAAAAAAAACAGGGGCTGGAGAGCTGGCTCAGCGGTTAAGAGCACCCTCTGCTCTTCCAGAGGACCCGGGTTCAATTCCCAGCACCCACATGACAGCTAACAAATGTCTGTAGTTCCAGTTCCAGGCAAACACCAAGGCAAATAAAGGACCCGGGTTCAATTCCCAGCACCCACATGGCAGCTAACAACTGTCTGTAGTTCCAGTTCCAGGCAAACACCAAGGCAAATAAATAAATAACGTTTTTAAAAAAAAAGAAAAAAAAAACCAAGCAAAAAATCCATGTGATATCTTTTAATGCCTTATTTGTGTATTACTTTAACTAGTGCAGTGAAATTTGAAGGCATTATATCAGATTAAGAGTAATGTGGAATAAGAACATGCTAGTAGAAGAATCTAAGCTAGAGGGAAGGTACTGTTCCTAAGGTCAGGAGTCAGGAAATCTGGCCTGGGGTCTGTGGTTTGAATATAAAATGGCTCCCGTAGGCTCATAGGGAGTGGCACTATTAAATAAGGCCTTGTTGGAGTAGGTGTGGAAGAAATATGTCATTAGGGGGTGTGGGGTGGGCTTTGAGTTTTCAGAAGCTCAAGTCAGGCCCAGTGGCTCAGTGTCCCTGCTGCCTGCTGATCCAGATGTAGAACTCTCAGCTTTCTCCAGAACCATGTCAGCCTGCATGCTGCCGTGCTTCATGCCATCATGATAATAGGCTAAACCTCCGAACTGCAAGTCAGCCCAGTTAAATGTTTTCTTTTATAAGAGTTGCTGTGGTCAGAGATTGGAGAGATGGCTCAGAGGTTAAGAACACTGAGTTCAATTCCCAGCAACCACATGGTAGCTCACAACTACTTATGACATCTGGTGCCCTCTTGTGTATACTGTATACATAGTAAATTAAAAAAAAAAAATAGTTGCCGTGGTCATGGTGTTTTGTTTTTGTTTTTTTTTTTTTTCACAGCAATAAAACCTTAAGAGAGGGTCCTACTGCCCCATTGCTGGTTTCTGATTTTCTCTAATCTGCAAGCAGTGGCATGATTCAGAATCTTGTTTCCAGTGACCATTAGCTGCAGCTTTGTGTCCTGTGTTACTAGGAGAGTAACAGCACAGAACAAGTGTAGCCACTAGAAGCTGACCTCCTCCCCATCCCTTCAGATTTGAGTGACCTTCAGCACTGTGAATGATCATATGCTAGTCACATATTTCTCTGTGGTTTAGATTATTTTTGAGATGGGGTATAGCTCTGGCTGCCCTGAAGCTTGTTATGTAAGCCAGGTTTGCCTCAAACTCAGATCCATCTGTTTCTACATCACTAGTGCTAAGACTAAAGACTTGTACTACCACAACCAGCTGATGTATGGAATTTTATAATTTTGAGAAGACTAACACATGAGAAAGAGTTCATGATTATGAATCTTAGTACAGTCTAGGTCTTGCCATACCATAAAGGATATTTTGAACTGAGCATACTCCTTCTGTTTAGTAACCAGCTCAAGTCTTTATGACAGCTCTGTGAAGCAGGCATAGCAGGTAATATTAACCCCTTCTATATGTAAAAAAAAAAAAAAAAAAAAAAATGAAAAACCAAGCCCATAAGTCTGTGGGCCATGCCATCCTGGTGACAACTCCGTTTATCCAAATTTTGTTAAATCTACAGTAACTCAGGTGCACTTTTAGAACTTTCTGGATGTGAAGTGGCCTTGAAAGGAAAATTGTTTCTGTCTTTTTATTTCTTTTAACCTCTGTCTTGGTGAAGATTTCTGTTGTTGCAGCAAAACACTGTGACCAAAAAGTAAGTTGAGGAAAGGGTTTATTCAGCTTACATTTCAATATTGATGTCCATCTTTGAAGGAAGTCAGGACAGGAACTAAACAGGGCAGGAACTGATGCAGAGGCCATGAAGGGGTGCCGCTTATCGGCTTGCTCAGCCTTTTTTCTTATAGAACCCAAGACCAGTAGCCCAAGGATGGGCCCACCCACAGTGGGCTAGGCCCTTCCCCATTAATCACTAATTGACAAAATGCCTCACATCTGGATCTCATGAAGACATTCTCTCAACTGAGGCTCCTTCCTCTCTGATAACTAGCTTGTGTCAAATTGACACAAAACCAGCCAGTACAGCACCCCCACACACATGCGTGCATGTCAGGGTTTCATGTAGCTGGTGGCCTCAGATTTGAGGATGACCTTGAACACCTGATTATCCTACTTTTGCCTCCAACGTGCTGAGATTATGGATATGGAAAGATTTTTTTTTTCTGATTTTAAAGAAAAAAAAGAGAAGAATTTGTCTCTCATAGACTTAATCTTTCAACATATTTTCATGGGATCTGTTTCCTTTTTATTTACTTACTTTACTCCCTATGCATGTGCACCATGTACATGCCTGGCCTGCACAGGCCAGAAGAGGGTTTTGGATCCTCTAGAACTAGAGTTGGTTGTGAACCACCTTCTGAATTCTGGGAATAAAACCCAGGTTCTCTGAAAGAACAAGTACTCTAAACTGCTGAGTCATCTACAGACCTACCTACCTATCTACAGTATACAGAAGAGGGCATCAGATCTCATTATAGATGATTGTGAGCCACCATGTGGTTGTTGGTTGCTGGGAATTGAACTCGGGACCTCTGGAAGAATAGTCAGTGCTCTTACCCTCTGAGCCATCTCTCCAGCCCTCACGGTTGGGCCTTTTTTCTAGCCCCAGACCTGTTTCTTATTCTCTCATAACTACTTCAAAGCCTAGTGGTGTTGTGGGTTTTGTTTTTCTTCTCTCTCCCAAACCACCTTCATTGGGACTGTAATTTAATCACAATAAACAGCTTCCATCTCAAGCACAGAGTTCAAGGGAAGTCTGACACTTTTTGAAGTTTTTTCAGTGTTGGTTGATGTAGCTACACCCGTGTCTCAGTTTTCTTAATCAGTAGGTCTGCTACTGGCTTTTTTTTCAAGTTACATTAGGTCAGATCAATTCCATAGACTGTAGTTCTATGGATGGGTTACTGTTCCATACACTTGAGAATTTCAGCAAATCTCTTTTCTCTTATTTAAAATAAAATGTTGACCAGGCCCTGGTGCTGCACACCTTTGATCCTAGCACTTGGAAGGCAAAGGCAGGAGGATCTCTGTGAGTTCAAGGCCAGTCTCGTCTACACAGAGAAACCCTTGAAAAACCAAGAGCCTTGACTGCTTGGAAGGATCCAGGTTCAATTCCCAGAACCCACATGGCAGCTTATATCTGTCTGTAACTCCAGTTTCAGGGCTCTGATGCCAAGACACATAAAATAAATTAAAAACAAAAAACAAACAAACAAATAAATAAAATTTAAAACTATTGCTGTGTCTTATTTAGTGTGTATATATGTTTATTTGTGTGGGTGCTTGCACCACACATAGTGCATGTGGAGGTCAGAGGCCAACCCTCAGGAGTTGTGTTTCTCCTTCCAACATTGGGTCCCTTTGAGCTTTGCCTGCCTTCTTTCCTCTTTTAATTGGGGCCAAATGTTTAGATTCTGGCTATTGCTGCATCAGTCACTAGCTGCTGGTTACTTCTGTCAACTTGACCACATGGGGAAAGGAGTTCTCATTTGCTGAATTGGCTTGAGAGCACGTCAGGGAGGCATTTTCCTGATTGACAGTTGATGTAGGAGGGTCCAGCTACTATAGGCTGGACCTAGGCTGTATAAGAAAGCAAGCTGAGTGAGCAAGGGGCATCTAGCCAGTAAAGCAGCATTCCTCCATAACTTTGGCTTCATTCAGTTTTGCCTCCATGTTCCAGCCTGGAGTTCTTGTCCTGACTTCCCTCTGTGATGGACTGTGATGTGGGAGTGGGAGCCATGCAAACCCTTTTCTCTCAAGTGGCTTTTGGTCACTTTTTATCACAGCAATAGAAATGAAAACTAAGATACTAATACCGTGGTCTTTGCAAATGCCCTGACTTCCTTGCCCCAGTCTCCCCATTTCATCCCCCAAATGATGATGAGACTACAATCCATCTCTTTGCATTATGGTAAGGATCTGGTGACTGAGGTGCTGTGGACCTTGCTTGCCTGTCAAGCTTGCTGAGTGTCTGCTGTTTCTCATTCTTGGAAGAACAGTGAGTCACTTTTCTGAGCGTGAGGGGAAGTGGTTCTTTCCCCTTGACTGTTGTGTGAACAGCAGGAACAGTTTTTTTTTTTTAGGACTCTGAGGTATCTGATTTCTTCAGCTATATCGTATCCCACAGTGCCTGGAGGCTGCACTTCCTCATTTTTCTAACCCAAGGGGGAGCAAGCCTGAAACTTCTCATTACAATGGAGTTGACTTAGGCCAGCCACATTTTATATTTGTACATTAGGTAGGAGTTGAATAGATCAGAGTGAAGTTACCTGGGAGTGAAGTAAATCAGCTTTAGGTTGGTTTTGAGCCCTCTAAATATTGGGTTTTGTGTTCATAGAATTTGGGCAGAGTTGAATATTTGTTCTGTAGATTTCTTTCATAGCTTTTATCTTTTCAAGAGGCTAAGACCACTGATAGTATAGATCTTTTCAGATGCCATAGTTCTTATGCAACTCTTTGAGACATTTCTTTCTCAAATTTCAAATATTGAAAAAAATTGGAAGTCATCTAAATCCTCATTACCCACTTTTATTTATTTATTTATTTTTTAAAATTAGGTGTGTGGGGTATAGAGCCATGGAGGTCAGATGACAACTTGTGGTGTCCATTCTCTCCTGTCACCTTTGTATCTGGGGATTGAATTCAGGTCACTCAGCTCTAATGGCAAGGATCTGACATCACCAACTAAACCAACTTGGTTTAGAGTTTGTTTTTTTTTTTTTTTTTAAGATTATTTATTGTTTGGTTGGTTTGGTTCTTTTTCAAGAGAGGGTTGGGGCTGGAGAGATGGCTCAGCGGTTGGGAGCACCGTCTGCTCTTCCAGAGGACCCGGGTTCGATTCCCAGCACCCACATGGCAGCTAACAACTGTCTGTAGTTCCAGTTCCAGGCAAACACCGAGGCAGATAAATAAATAAAAGTGTTTAAAAAAAAAAATTCAAGACAGGGTTTCTCTGTGTAGCCCTGACTATCCTGAAACTTGCTCTGTAGATTAACTAGGCTGGCCTCTCAGAGATTCACCTGCCTCTGCCTACTGAGTGCTGGGATTAAAGGCATGCACTACCACTGCCTGGCTTAAGATTTATTTTTATTTCATGTTTATGAATGTTTTGTCTGCATGTGTATATATGTACCACATGTGTATCTGTTGTCTGTGTAGGTGAGAAGACATTGGATCCCCTGAAATTGGAGTCAATAGCTGTGGGCCACCATGTACTTGCTGGAAGTTAAACCTCGGTCCTCAGCAGGAGCAGCAAGCCCTGAGTCATAGGGAAGCACCGTACCAGCTGATTTACTCCCAGCCCTATTGATTTTTATTATTTATTTTTTATTCATGCGTATGAGTGACTATTTTGCTTGCATGTGTGTCGATGCATCACATTGTGAAGGGAGGTGCAAAAAGAGGGCACTGGATCCCCTGATACTGAAGTTACAGATGGTCGTTAGCCACCCTGGAAGTGCTGGGAACTGACCCTGCATCCTCTGAAATGGCAGCCTATTTTCTATTTCTATCTCCTCAGCCCTGTTGTTATTTGAATGATATCCCACTCAGTGCTGGGATCCCTCAGCCCTTTCCTGAGAGGAAGAAACTGGTACACCTTTGTCATTGGTGCCCTTCCCTGCTGTTGGGGTTGGGTAGGACTGGCCGGGTTTGTTCTCTAGCTTGTTTGGAGCCTCTTGCCTATGTATACTTTAGTGTTATACTTGTGACTTTAGAAAAAAGATCCTTACTAGGCCCTCCAAGGATAGGCAACTGTCCACTGACATTTGTGGAGCCTCAAGGGGAGGGATCAGACTGTGTTTCAGTGCATGGACTGGCACCTTGGAGCCTGTTCCCTCCAGAGGAACACCTAACCCAGTCTTGATATTAGGATGAAGAAATTGGACTTGCCTGGAGTGGATGCTGAGCTAATCCAACTTGGGACCTCTTGCCCTTTCTGGGGAGGGGATGGGGGGATGGGGAGGAAGGAGGCTGAAGGCTGACTGGGAGGAGTTGGGAGGGGAAAGGGAGTTGAAACAAGGGGATATGTGGATAAAAAAAAGTCCTTATTCTGTAAAAATAAAAAATAAAAGAAAAAAGATCCTTGAATGAGTTAGTGACCCTTCGAAGATTTTCCTAGGGCTCTATTTCAGCTAGTTAAAGACCCCTTGCTTCCTGGGCTGGTAGAATTTTGGTGTCTATTCAGAAGGCTGCAGCATGTGAGGTGTTTGCACAGGGTAATCAGTCTTCATTTTTGTAGGCTCAGGAGGAGGAGGCTGTCCTGGTCGTCACCTATGTGCTTCTGCGACTGAGGCTGAGCTCTGGCAACTGCCTCAGACTCAGGGCAGTTCTACAGATCATTCTGCTTACTTTTTTTTTTCTCCTCTAGTTTGTCCTGAAGAATTATGGAGAGAATCCAGAAGCCTACAATGAGGAACTGAAGAAGCTGGAGCTACTCAGACAGGTAGGAGAAGGTATTTTTATGTAGGTACGAATGGAATTAGTTTACTAAAGAGGTTTTTAAAACCAAAACACGGGGCTGGAGAGAGAGAGATTGCTCAGCAGTTAAGAGTACTGATTGTTCTTCCAGAGGACCTGAGTTCGATTCCCAGCATCCACATGGTGGCTCACAACCATCTATGATGACATCTGGTACCTTCTTTTGTATACTGTATATATAATAAATAAATAAATCTTAGAAAAACCAAAGACCCAAAACATATAACTACCATCTACTGTGGTCATATTTGAATTTACTAATTTTTATTTTGTTTTATGTTGACAAAAGCATCAAAATTGCTGGTAGAAAAATTTTTGTGTTAACTCTGACAGTCTAATAGGTGAAAAGGATTTTATTTTACTTACTTTTTTTCCCCAGAGGTTCTCAGTGTAGCTCAGGATGGCCTTTAGTCCTGAAAGTTCTGGGACTATAGGCATTGCCCTTTATGTTTAAATCTTAGTTATTTTGCTGTACTGGGGCTTGAATTCATGTCTTTAGGCTTGATAGCAAGTGTGTTTACTTGCTGTGCCATCTAGCTGTTTTTGAGACATGGTCTCCTGTAAGCCACATAAACCTACAACTTTTTGTAGTTGAGGATGATCTTGAAGTTTGGATCCTCTCATCTCATCTTAAATGCTGAGGTTACAGGTATATATTACCATCTCCAGTTTATGTGATCCTTGCTCAAACCCATGGTTTCATTCATGCCAAGCAAGTATTCTACCAGTTTAACATCCACAAACTATTGTTTTTGTTTATTTTTAGATAAAGTCTCTGTGTAGCCCTGGTTATCCTGGAACTCATTATGTAGACCAGACTGACCTCAAACTCACAGAGATCTGCCTGCCTCTGCCTCCCAAATGCTGGGATTAAAAATGTGCAACATGGTATACTGTGTGCAGAGGCAGGCAGATCTCTGAGTTGGAGCCAGCTTGGTCTTCATAGTGAGTTCCAGAACAGTCAGGGTTGACACAGAGAAATGCTGTCTCAACAGACAAACAACAAAAAAGATGTGCATCATCATGCTTGGCTAGTATTTTATTATTATTATTATTATTACTAATTTTTAGAGACAAGTTCTCATTATGTATTCTTGCTGACCTTAACTTACAGTGTAAGCCTAGTCATGGACTGAATCCTGCCTTCTATCCTTCCAAGTGCTGGGACAATGATCCTCTATGTGTGGCTTTAAGGATTTTTTATTGTTGTTGCTTGTTTTTAAATTACATTTATTTATTTGTTTGCTTATTTGTGTATAGCATGTATGTGTGTATATGTGGACATGTGTGGAAGTCAGACAACTTGCAGGAGTTGGTTCTTTCCTTTCCCCATATGCAACCTCAGACCCTTAGGCTCAGCCATCTGGACAAACCTTCAGGTTGTTTTTTAAAGCTTAGATCTTTATTCTATGTGGCTGTCATGTAGGTGTGGTGTATGTAAGGGACAGCTTGGATCTCCTTTTCCCTCCATATTTTCTTTTTTTTTTTTAAAAAAAAAAAAAAAAAAAAAAAAACTTTATTATTTATTTATTTATTTGCCTTGAACTGGAACTACAGACAGTTGTTAGCTGCCATGTGGGTGCTGGGAATCGAACCTGGGTCCTCTGGAAGAGCAGACGGTGCTCTTAACCGCTGAGCCATCTCTCCAGCCCCAGCCCTCCATATTTTCAAGAGGGACATTTGTGTGGCTAAACAGGACAACTTGAAAAAGTCTGCTCTCCCCTTCTACCATGGGTTCCAGGGACTGAACTGAGATCGACAGGGTTTGGAGCAAGTGCTTTTACCCACTAAGACAGTTTGGTGCTATATTTGAGTAACTCTGTGTGTGTGTGTGTGTGTGTGTGTGTTTTGTTTTGTTTTGTTTTGTTTTATTCTTTTGAGATGGGTCTCTCTGTAATTCTGGCTGTCCTATGGTGGCTATGTAAGACCAAACTGGCTTCTGCATCCTGAGTCCTGGGATTAAAGGTGTGTGTCACCATCCCCCAACTACCCTTATTTTATTTTATTTTATTTTTTAAATAAATAGAAAGTCATGATGCTGGCAATTGTAGATACCAAAGAGAAACTGTGAAACACTTTAAGTCAAACACAGTGCAGACTTGTAAACCCAGCTTTAGGAGGCAGTGGCAGGATTCCCGAGTGTGAGCCTAGGCTATAGGGACACTCTCAAGCCTACATTTTAAAAAAAGCCCAGGCAATGGTGGCACCTTTAATTCCTGGGGCAGGTGGATCTCTGTGAGTTTGAGGCCAACCTGTTTGGCAAAGCAGGTTCCAGGACAGCGAGAGTTGTTATACAGAGAAACCCTGTCTCAAAAAACAATCAAAAGCCAAAACAAAACTGTCATCTACATAGGTAGGAATTATCATTACAATAGCCTTCTTTTGGGTGTATATTCAGAAGTAGAATTACTGAACTATGTAATAGATGGGACTTTGAAGAATCACCACACTGTAATTTTGCACAGCAGCTAACCATCTTACATTTCCCCTGGTGGTACATGAGAGTCCTAATTTCTCCATTCTCTCAGTGTTCGTTATTTTCTTTGTTGTTTTTATATTTTTGGTTGTGAGCCTAGCCTTTAACGACTGAGCCATCGCTCCAGCCCTCTTTATTGTTTTTAAGAGTCTCACCACGTAGTCTAGGCTGGCCTGGAACTTGTGATCCTCTAGCCTCCTTGGTTTACAAGTTTGCAAACCAAGGTCTTGCTGATGTTTTGTGGGGAATGGTTGCCGCCCCCAGGATCTTATGTAGTCCAAACTAGCCTTTAACGTACTTAGTAGTGAAATATGTCTCTATCCTGATCCTCTTGCCCCTACCTTCCTAGTGTTAGGACTACAGTCATGTACAGTCATGTAATTAATTACTAATAGTCATCCTAATCAGTGTCAAGTAAAGGAAGAAGTATGTTGGCACACAGGGGAGTGTGTGCTTGCAGAGGGCTCCCAATCAGCTGGTGCTGCTGGACTTGCTTCTGGGCTCTGTAGCTATTAGCATCCTAGTGAGGAGCTCTGGTGCCTTCTGCATGGTGGAACAAGGTAGAGTTCATGGTGTTTCAAGCTCAGTTCTTCACTGGGCACCTCCTCCTTTTAACAATTTGAACAGAGGATTGCTTTGTTTTGTTTCATTTTTCTCCCAAATAGAAAAGTTTGTTACCATAAAAATTAAAAACAGTAAGTATCTAGAATATATGAACAAATAAAAATTTATATATAGACATGTTTCTGCCTATGTGTGTGTGTGATATGAATCATAGTATATCTATTGTCTCTAGTTTGGCTGAGGAATATTTTCTTGAGGGAAAAGCCTTGACATAATTCATGTAAACAGTTCTCCCTAATGGAAAGTCTAGTGGCCTCCAGCTTTTAATCTGATATTGCTGTGATAATTGCCCTTGTATGCACAGTCAAGGATTTGTTTTTTCCTCTTAGATATTTGTCCTCCATGAATCATTTTTTTGAGGTGGGGTCTCATGTACCTCAGGCTGACTTCAAACTTGTTTTATAGTCAAGAATGACCTCAAATGATTGATTCTTCTGGGTTCTGGGATTACAGCTGTGCATTATCATTCCTGGCTTCCCTGGGTGTCTCTTACGATACATTTTTAGACATCGAACTGTGTCAAAATTTAAACATAGGCAGAGGGGAAGGGGAAAAGTTAAACCTAGGAGCGCTGTAGAGATGGCTCAGCAGTTAAGAACAGAGACTGCTCTTCTAGTGGACTCAGGTTAAATTCCTAGCACCTACATGCTAGCTCACAACCATATGTAACTCAAGTTCCAAGGGATCCAGTTCCCTCTTGTGACCTCCACAGACACCAGACACATGTGTGATGCACATACATGCAGGGAAAACACCTATACACATAAAATAATATTTTTCAAAAGTTGAATATAGTCAGAATTTTAAAGCATATTGTAGAATATTTTCTAGAAATGTGGATGGACGTGGCTGGCAGTATGCTATGTCCAATGACTGTAGGTATAGATCAGGCTTTCTTTGAAATCCCTAATGATGGTGAGTCTGTTTTTTCCATCCTGCTTCCTAGAATGCTATTCGTGTTGCACGGGACTTTGAGGGCTGCAGTGTCCTTCGAAAGTACCTTGGCCAGCTGCACTACCTGCAGAGTCGGGTGCCCATGGGCTCAGGCCAGGAGGCCGCTGTAGCTGTCACCTGGTGAGAGCTGGAAGGCTGGGCTGGGAAGTTGAGAACTTAGAAGGTGCTTGGACAGCTGGGATACTTGGGTGGTAGGCACGGTCCTTTCCCCTCTCCTCTCTCCTTGCACAGGAAGGGGAGTCTTGGTGTGATCCCCTCCTCCTCATCACATACTGGAGTGGTTGGTCCCCTTCCCTGACCCTTGGGTCCAGGCCAGGTCCTACCCTCTAGATGACTGAGGATGCATGTCTGCAGGACTGAGATCTTCTCAGGAAAGTCTGTGGCCCATGAAGACATCAAGTATGAGCAGGCCTGTATTCTCTACAACCTTGGTAAGCTACTTGATCCTTCCATGGCCCCTATGCCAAGCCCTGCCAGCTCTTGGTCTCAGCTCATCAAGTCAGATGGCCAGAAAAAGGCTATGGCTGAATGAAAGGCAGGTGCTTGGGTTCTGGCCCTTCCCCTGCCTTTACTTTGGCTACATTAGCACTTGTGCTGTTTTCTGGGGCCCTGGGAAGTCACTGGTTAAAGAGCTACCCTGCTGGACTGACTACCACAGAGTTGTCACTGTGCACTCCAGTAGGGAGTCATGGCCTTTCTTTGTGTGGACAGTGTCACTCACTTCCCCTTCCCCTGTTAGTGGCTTCAGACTGAGAGGATAAGGCTGGCCTTAGATTGCCCTTCAAGCCACTGTGGCTGTTGGCTGAGGGGAAAGTATGGCGGCTTCTCCCTCCCTGCCCCCGAGCCAGGTGAATAACAGGATAAAGGATTTGACTGGGTTCTCTGATTGGGCCCTGCTCTTGGACCTATTTTTCTGACTGGATGACAACAGGTGTCCCTCTGCTTCAGTCTCATCACAGGTATGGGCAGCCTGGGAAGCGTCCCCAGGCTTTCCTAATACAATGTCCTGCCTCTCTAGGTGCGTTGCACTCCATGCTAGGGGCTATGGACAAGCGGGTGTCTGAGGAGGTAAGGACTGGGGAGGGCAGCAGTTTGGACGTGTGGGTGTGCTGTGGAGGACAGTTGAGTGTCCTTAGCCCCCACAGTTTGAATGATTCCTGCCTTGTAGAAGTGACCATCTTCCTCCTCTTCCCTCCCAGGGCATGAAAGTCTCCTGTACCCATTTCCAGTGTGCAGCAGGTGCCTTTGCCTACTTGCGTGAGCACTTCCCCCAGGCCTTCAGTGTAGACATGAGTCGCCAGATCCTCACTCTCAATGTTAACCTCATGCTGGTGAGCAGGGGTTGCCCTGGTTTTTGTTTCTGTTTAGATATAAGATCACATTTTGTAGCTCAGGATGGTCTGGAACTCACTGTGTAGCCCTGGTTTGCTTCAGAATCATGGCCAACCCTGCCTCAGTCTTTTTGGGATTAGTCATCAGCCACCCCCCTAATTTTAGGTTGAATTGGAGAAGAAATGGCTAAGGGAGAAGGCGGTGACATCTAGGTCCTGGCCCAGTCATGTTGCAGCTCGTAAGGGACAGGCAGGAAGGGGCCTTGGCCCTTCTGAGTTCCAGGTAGATCAGCACAGGGTGGTAGTAATTCTGGAAGTTGGGCAGACTAGAGGAGAGAGCAGTGAGGAGGGGATATTTTGGTCTGCCCTTGGCTCCCAAGAAGAGGACCTTCAGGTGAACAGCGTATTGACCTGCACCTGTTGTTTCAGGGCCAGGCTCAGGAGTGTCTGTTAGAGAAGTCCATGTTGGACAACCGGAAGAGCTTTCTAGTGGCCCGCATCAGTGCACAGGTAGGAACAGACTGAGGATGAGCTTTTATTTGCTTTGCACCTGATCGCTGCAGACTGGACTGATCTCAATTCCTAGGTGGTAGATTACTACAAAGAGGCATGCCGGGCCTTGGAAAACCCTGAAACTGCTTCCCTGTTGGGCCGTATCCAGAAGGACTGGAAGAAACTGGTCCAAATGAAGATTTACTACTTTGCAGCTGTGGCTCATGTAAGGCGAGGGGTTACCGGGTTACCGGGTTACCGGCTATGCACTGGGCCAGGTGACTGCAGCTCAAGCAACAACTCACCATGACTCTCTTCTTTCCCAGCTGCACATGGGGAAGCAGGCTGAAGAGCAGCAGAAATTTGGGGAACGGGTGAGTGGGCTGTGAGTAAGGGGGGCACTCAGGAGGTGTTCCAGGCTGTTTAGATTCTGTCTTCACACCATACTGGAGGTGGTCCTCTTTGCCCCACCCTTGTCTCCCTCGTCTTCCTCACATGTGCCGGGCCATCATAACCTTGCTGTAGGCTTTGCATCTTCCCACCTTGTAGCCCTCGTTCCTAGGGGGTCTCAGGAGGTACAGGGAGGATGGCTCTTTGGAGGTGTAAGCTACAGGGTGGAGCTGTTAGGGCTGTTGGCTTGCCTGGCATCTGCTACTCGAGCTGACTGGTCTTATGATCAGTGATCAGATCATCAGGTAAGACAGAGTGGGGAGATTGAACATTAGGTCAAAGCAGGATAGGACAGACCAGACTTTGCCCTCCACAGGTGGCCTACTTTCAGAGTGCCCTGGACAAGCTTAATGAAGCTATCAAGTTGGCCAAGGTAAAGCTGAGCAAGTGTGGGTGCCTTTCAGAGCTTGAAGGCCAGTGGCAGGACTCAGCTGACACTGGCCTTGGTTACTTCTTCTGTGTCCACAGGGCCAGCCTGACACTGTGCAAGATGCACTTCGGTTTGCTATGGATGTCATTGGGGGAAAGTAAGTGTACAGTACTAGGGTGGTCAAGTTCTTTCTTATTAAATATTTTGTTCTTCTGGACCTTGGGAAGAAACTAACAGTGCCAGAGAGCAGTGATCTGTAAGGGAATCTAGTTTGTGGATCCTTAGTAATCTGTGATTTCTTTCCTCTCCCTCTTCCGCTCCTGACTCTCAGGTATAATTCTGCCAAAAAGGATAATGACTTCATCTACCATGAGGCGGTGCCAGCACTGGACACCCTTCAGCCTGTGAAAGGTCTGACAGCTAAGGAGTGGGGTTGGCAGAGGAAGGTGGGATAGGGAGGGGCCTGCCTTCATCTTCATATGGACCTGATCTCCGTGATACTTCCTCCTCTTAGGAGCCCCCTTGGTGAAGCCCTTGCCAGTAAACCCCACAGACCCAGCTGTTACAGGTCCTGATATCTTTGCCAAATTGGTACCTATGGCTGCCCATGAGGCCTCATCACTGTACAGGTGTGTAGAAGGGACTAGCTCTTTCCTTGGCACAGAGGTCCTTGAGGTCCCTCAAATATACAGGTCTCCAGCAATTGGTCTGTTTATTCTTTAGTGAGGAGAAGGCCAAGCTACTTCGGGAAGTGCTGGCCAAGATTGAAGACAAGAATGAGGTCCTCGAGTAAGTGTGGGACAAGCGGTGGGCAGTAGGGTGCACCAGATTTCCTGCCTCCCTGCCCAGAGTCTTGATATAGTTTGTGAGTGTTGATGAGCTGTGGAGAGTGGCCTTCTTTCTGCCCTACCGTCACCGTCAGTGTCAGGGCATTGCCTCCCAGTCCATGATTCAGTCTCACTTCAGTGGAGGGGATCAACCTGGCAGGCTCTTATGTGGAAGGCAGTGGGTCAGAGCCTAGCATCTATCTGATCCTGTTGTCATCCTCTCTCCCTCCCTAGCCAGTTCATGGACTCAATGCAGCTTGACCCTGAGACAGTAGACAACCTAGATACCTACAACCATATTCCACCCCAGCTCATGGAGAAGTGTGCGGCGCTCAGTGTCCGGCCTGACACTGTCAAGAACCTTGTCCAGTCTATGCAGGGTGAGCAAAAACACAAAGCCGACAGGTGTAGGGGTAGCTTTGAAGTCATCTGCCCTGGCCTCGTCCACTGAGGATGCTGGTGAAGTCCTGGCCCAGACACACACTATGCACATGCTTCTGTGAATCAGTGAACCATAGGCTTCCTGTATTTGTGGAGTTTAGCAGGTGCTGGGAAATAAGCTCTGTATCTTGTGGGCAGAGGGCAGAGTGGTGCCTGGTCTGCCTACCTCAGTGGCTACTCCCAATATACCTCAGTGCTGTCAGGTGTGTTCACGGATGTGGAGGCCTCCCTCAAGGACATTAAGGATCTGCTGGAAGAAGATGAGCTGCAAGAGCGGAAATTGCAGGAGACCCTGGGCCAGGCTGGGGCGGCCCCTGGCCCTTCTGTGGGCAAGGCTGAGCTCGTGGAAGTAAGGCGAGAGTGGGCCAAGTACATGGAAGTTCATGAAAAGGCTTCCTTCACCAACAGTGAGCTGCACCGCGCTATGAATCTACACGTTGGTAACTTGCGCCTGCTCAGTGGACCGCTGGACCAGGTGCGGGCTGCCCTACCTACACCAGCCCTCACCCCAGGTAAGCCCCACCCATTGCTAGTGGAAAAGGCTTGGGGCTGGGGTTTCTTTGGCCTCACTGATTGCTGTTACCCCCAGAGGACAAGGCTGTGTTGCAAAACCTGAAGCGCATCCTAGCCAAAGTGCAGGAGATGCGGGACCAGCGTGTGTCCTTGGAGCAGCAGCTCCGAGAACTGATCCAGAAGGATGACATCACTGCCTCCCTAGTCACTACTGACCACTCAGAGATGAAGGTGGGCTGAATGAACATGGAGAAAGGACTCTGTTTCTGTTTCTGGACTACTTCTTTAGGTTTTGTTGTTGTTCCTACCTTCCCACAGAAATTGTTTGAGGAACAGCTAAAGAAGTATGATCAGCTGAAGGTGTACCTGGAGCAGAACCTGGCTGCCCAGGACAATGTCCTCCGGGCACTGACTGAGGCCAATGTGCAGTATGCAGCTGTGCGGCGGGTGCTTAGTGAACTGGACCAAAAGTCAGTGCCTGTCTTTGTTCTCACCCCAGACCCCGTCTACAGCTCTGCCTGGAGCTCCAATAGTTTGCCTCATCCTGGTTTTTCTTTTGCCCACCAAGGTGGAATTCCACACTACAGACCCTGGTGGCTTCATATGAAGCCTATGAGGACCTGATGAAGAAATCCCAGGAAGGCAAGGACTTCTATGCAGACCTGGAAAGCAAGGTGGCTGCTCTGCTGGAACGGGCACAGTCCACTTGCCGTGCCCAAGAGGCTGCCCGCCAGCAGCTCCTGGACAGGTGGGTGTGGGCTTTAGGCTTCATTGTGGACCCAGCCCAGACCAGTTTGTTTTTGGGGGGCTGGCCTTACTTCCATGCCTGTCCCTTAGGGAACTGAAGAAGAAGGCACCACCACCTCGGCCCACAGCTCCAAAACCATTGCTCTCCCGCCGTGAGGAGGGTGATGCATTAGAGACTGGGGACCTACCTGAGGAGCTGCGCAGCTTGCCCCCTGATATGGTGGTTGGCTCACGGCTGCCTGACCCATTCCGAGGAACTACTGCCCCACTCCACTTTTCTCCTGGCCCCTTCCCTAACTCCACAGGCCCAGCAACCCACTATCTCTCAGGACCCTTACCCCCTGGCACCTATTCAGGCCCAACCCAACTGATACAGCCTAGGGTCGCAGTGCCCATGGCACCTGGGACAGTCCTCTACCCAGCCCCCACCTACACATCGGAGGTGGGCCTGGTACCCAGATCCTCTCCCCAGCATGGAGTTATAAACAGTCCCTATGTGGGGGTAGGGCCACCTCCACCAGTTGTAGGTCTTCCCTCTGCTCCACCTCCCCAGTTCTCAGGACCTGAGTTAGCCATGGCAGTTAGGCCAGCTACCACCACAGTAGATAGTGTCCAGGCCCCCATCACTAGCCATGCGGCACCACGGCCAAACCCTACCCCAGCTCTTCCCCAGCCCTGCTTTCCAGTGCCTCAACCTGTATCTCAGCCTGTTCCCCAACCACAGCCTCTGCCCACACCCTATACTTTTGCTATAGGGACCAAGCAGCACCTCACAGGCCCTCCACCACAGCACCACTTTCCTCCTGGGATTCCCACAGGCTTTCCAGCCCCCAGGATTGGGCCCCAAGCTCAGCCTCAGCCTCAGCCCCAACCCCCACAACCAGCATTTGCGCCACAACCCCCACAGCAGCCCCTTCCATTCCAGCATCCACATATCTTCCCATCTCAGACCCCAAGGATTCTTCCTCCACTTCCGCCTTCCTACCCTTTTACCCCTCAGCCTAGTGTCTTGGGGCAGCCACCACCCACCCTGCACAGCCAGCTCTATCCAGGCTCATCTCAAGATCCTCTTCCCCCACACTCAGGGGCTCTTCCTTTCCCTAGCACTGGGCCTCCTCATCCTCATCCCACTCTGGCATATGGCCCTGCCCCTTCCCCTAGGCCTCTGGGTCCTCAGGCAACCCCAGTTTCTGTTCGAGGCCCCCCACCAGCCAGTCAGCCCACCCCTAGTCCCCACTTGGTGCCTTCACCTGCCCCATCACCAGGGCCTGGTCCAGCACCTTCAAGGCCTCAAACAGCAGAGCCACCACCATGCTTGCGCCGAGGTGCTGCAGCTGCAGACCTGCTATCTTCTAGTCCTGAGAGCCAGCATGGAGGTACTCAGCCTCCTGGGGGAGGGCAGCCTCTGCTGCAGCCTACCAAGGTAGATGCAGCTGAGGGCCGTCGGCCACAGGCCCTGCGGCTGATTGAGCAGGACCCCTATGAACATCCTGAGAGGCTGCGGCAGTTGCAGCAGGAGCTGGAGACCTTTC
Organism: Sigmodon hispidus; assembly: GCA_004025045.1. Taxonomy (NCBI): domain Eukaryota; kingdom Metazoa; phylum Chordata; class Mammalia; order Rodentia; family Cricetidae; genus Sigmodon; species Sigmodon hispidus. The sequence continues at coordinate 38,064 of PVIH01012320.1, read as the reverse complement.
GGGGACAGCTAGGGGATGCAGGAGCACTAGATGCAATCTGGAGAGAGTTGCAAGAGGCACAGGAACATGATGCCCGGGGTCGATCCATTGCTATTGCCCGCTGCTACTCGCTGAAGAACCGGCACCAGGATGTTATGCCCTATGACAGTAACCGTGTGGTGTTGCGCTCAGGCAAAGATGACTACATCAATGCTAGCTGCTTAGAGGGGCTCTCGCCATACTGTCCACCCTTAGTGGCCACACAGGCCCCATTGCCTGGCACAGCTGCCGATTTCTGGCTCATGGTGCATGAACAGAAAGTATCAGTCATTGTCATGCTGGTGTCTGAGGCTGAAATGGAAAAGGTAAGAGCCTAGATAGGTATCCAGGAGGGGATTGTGGAGTGGGGAGTCCGGGAGTCCGGGAAAGCTAGCCTTCACTGTCTTTACTTTTCAGCAAAAGGTGACACGATACTTCCCCACTGAGAGGGGTCAGCCCATGGTCCATGGAGCCCTGAGCGTGGCACTGAGCAGTGTTCGCACTACAGAAACCCATGTGGAGCGAGTGTTGAGTCTGCAGTTCCGTGATCAGAGCCTCAAGCGCTCTCTTGTGCACCTCCATTTCCCTACTTGGCCTGAATTGTGCGTTCACTGTTCTGGATGGTGGGGGCTAGAGCAAACTCCTAGGGTGCTTAGGAGTGAAGGCCTCACATCAGGCCTGGTTCATACCTGCCCTTTTCCTACAGAGGCCTGCCAGACAGCCCTGGCAACCTGTTGCGCTTCATCCAGGAGGTACATGCACATTATTTGCACCAGCGACCTCTGCACACACCTGTTGTTGTACACTGCAGGTAGGAGCTGGCAGACACCGGAATGAAGGTTTCTACCCTATGGGCTCTTAGCCTGGCCTTACACTTCCTTCTTGCCACAGCTCTGGAGTGGGCCGCACAGGAGCCTTTGCACTGCTATATGCAGCAGTGCAGGAGGTGGAGGCTGGAAACGGGATTCCAGAGCTGCCTCAGCTGGTGAGGCGGATGAGGCAGCAGAGAAAACACATGCTGCAGGAAAAAGTGAGTAGGTGGATGGGGTTGAGCAGTCCTGCCCTGTTGAGGATGGTCTCTGCCCAGCTGACTAAACAAAATTGTGTCTTTCTAGCTGCACCTCAGGTTCTGCCATGATGCACTGGTGAGGCACGTGGAGCAGGTTCTACAGCGCCATGGTGTGCTCCCTCCAGGCAAGCCTGTGGCCAGCATGAGCATCAGTCAGAAGGTGAGGGTAGTTCCTTGAGGGCTCTGCTGGGATAGTCACAACCTGCTGAAACTATATTCTTACTAGCTCTACTTTCTCAGAATCACCTGCCTCAGGACTCACAGGATCTGGTCCTTGGTGGAGATGTATCCATCAGTTCCATCCAGGCTACCATTGCCAAGCTTAGCATCCGGCCCCTAAGTGGTTTGGATTCCCCAGCTACCAGCCTTCCAGGCCTTGTAGAACCCCCAGGTGTTCAACCTGCCAGCCTTCCAGAGCCTACCCCTGTCCCATCCTCCTCTCCTCCCCCTCTTTCTTCACCTCTGCCTGAGGCCCCACAGCCAGAGGAGGAGCCACCAGTGCCTGAAGCCCCCAGCTTAGGGCCCCCCTCCTCATCCCTGGAGCTGTTGGCCTCTCTGACTCCAGAGGCATTTTCACTGGATAGCTCTTTGCGAGGAAAACAACGGATGAGCAAGCAGAACTTTCTACAGGCCCACAATGGACAGGGTCTGAGGGCTGCCCAGCCTACAGATGACCCCCTAAGCCTCCTGGATCCACTCTGGACACTTAACAAGACCTGACTAGGCTTTGCCTACCCGGTCCTTACACTACATCTCCCATCCCTGCTGCCTTCAGCTCTTCCAGATGGAGTTGCACTGCAGGCCTCGGGTCAGGTTCTGCTCCTTTATGGAACCTGACATTTTTCAGCTCTGGGCTACTGAAATAATAAACCTATTTTATGGCCAATGTCCGAGTTCACCCACTGCTGCCTCAGGAGTGCCAAAGACACTTCTCTCTCTTACCACATTTTTTTATTTGTTTGAGACAGCGTTTCTTTGTATAGCCTGCCTCTGCCTCCTGAGTACTGGGATTAAAAGGTATGTGCCACCACCACCCAGCAATCACATTTCTTGACCATCTGTGAGACAGGTCTAGGAGTAGATTGACACAAGCAGCTCATGCCCCTGGTAAATGTGGTTTTTAAAAAAGTTTAATATTACAATTGGGAGACAAGACTTCAGAGTCAGCTGCAAAGAAGATTCCTAGCTTCTGTCTCCAGTCTAGGTCCAAACAGTTGCTGACCCCAATGTCCCACTTTGGGTGGGGGCAAGGGGATTGTGTAGTCGACCTGTTCTCAGTCCAGTTTCTCCAGCACAGAGGGCACGTACACTAGGCTGAGCTCACTGCCAAAGTTACAGACAATGGCAGCATTGTCCAGCACCAGAATCTGCCGGGCAGGCTGGGCCTCACTGTTCTTGCCCAGGTAGACTGTCTGTAACAGGTCCCCATAGTTTAGGTCCCAAAAGGAGACACAGCCCTGGCCGCCGGTCACCAGCAGGTTGTCTGAGATGACGCCTAAGCTTGCACCACAGCCCAGGTCCTGGAGGCAAGGCCAGAAGAAGTTTTCAGTGGGAATTCACCCCTCAAACACCATCAACCCTATACCCTAACCCTGCTTACCTGCTGAATGGAGTAAAGCTTGATGCCTGTGCTGCGGTCCCAGATATTGATGAGGTCATCCAAGCCACTACTAATGACACAGGAGGTGGTACAGGTGAGAGAGGTTACATCTCCACGGTGAGCAAATGTATGGCTGACTCGGCTACCTGTGAGTACATCCCATAAGCAGATGGCTCCATCTTGTCCTCCACTGGCCAGTACCATGGTCTGGAAAAGAAACCCAAGAGAACTGGATCACGGGTAGTGTCTCCATTACTACTTCCAAGGGCCATCTTACCCCAACAGGTCCCCTACCTGATCAATGTACACAGTTGTGATTGCCCCTGAGTGGCCCTGCAGGGTAAAAAGGCAACACGAATCCTCCAGTCGGAAGACCTAGGACAGGGACGAGTAGGCTCAGGTCTCTGGGACTTTCCAAGTTAGGTGTTTTAGCTGAGAAATGTCTTCCATCATTCCTCAGCTTAACCCCTTCTGCTCCCCACCCCCTTTCCAGCTCACCAGTACCCAGAGATAAATACACACTCTTAAAGTATGGTCTTGGCTCCCTGTCACCAGGCGTCCGGCAGCAGCTCTCAAGGCTGTTATAGGCTTTTGGTGTGCACAGGGCACTGTGTGGGTCAGATGACAGGCTACCGTGTTGCTGCTGCTATATACAGACGAGGAAGGAGAGCTGCCTCGCCCTGGGGTCCCTAAGGAGAACAGGCTCATTGAGCAAATTCTGAAAAGGCATCTTGCAGGCACCCCATGTCCCAGACCCACTGACCTCTGAACTGCAGGGGGCTGAGGGAAGTGTGGGTCTCCAAGGAAAAGAAATCAAGTGAACCATTAAGCCGAGCAGCTACAATCCTAGAAGAGACATAAGACAGACTTTGGCCATGAGGAATACAAAAGGTGCTATATAAAAAGATGCTAGAGCTGGAGGGTAGCAGTTAAGGTCTTATCTTTTTCATAAAATGGAGGTGAACAGTCCTCACCTCAAAGTGGCTGTGAAGGCTAAATGAGCTACTACTATGTGCAGTGTGGTACCTCTTAGTGTTACACACACCTGCAAATCAATACAGCAACAGGCTAGAGCCATGACTCAGCACATTAAGAGCATCTGCTCTTGCAGAGGATCCAGGTTCAGTTCCCAGCACCTACATGTTCTACAGTTCCGAGGAATCTGATGCCTTTTGACAAAAAACACCAATGAGATCTAAAATGGCTTTTGGCCTGGCAGTGGAGGCATGTGCCTGTAATCTCATCACTCAGGAGGCGGAGGAAGGTAGGTCTCTTGTTAGAGGCAGACTGGGCTACAGAGCAAGTTCCAGCACTGCACATGTAACAAATGAAGAGTCCCCTGTAGCTGAAGGTCAGAACTGGGTCAATTCTGAGGAAGGGAAGAGTACCCAGGGTGAGCATTTGCCATGGAGCCCCATAGGGGGTTGTACTATAAAGGACATTAATCAGCAGTGACCTAAGTATACAGTCTGTTTTGTTGAACCACAAAAATATTTTCTTTGCTCTCAAAATTCTTAGGTCCAGGCTTCAGGCACAGGCAGGTACATCTCCCAATGGCTAGTACAATGACAAATCAGGTGGGGCTCTGAAATATTGTCCCAGCAAAAGACAGTTCATATTACAACTTCTGCCCATGACCATCAAAAAGGGTGTATCTGGAAATCCATGATGCACAGGAAGGGGAAGGTAAGGAGAGAGCATGGGCACCAGGAACTTTAAAGGCAGAGACTTGATCTTTCCAAAACCTGAAGAGAACAGACCGTGAGGGACCATTTCCAGCAAGCATGAGGGGCCTAACATGGTCGGCCAGACCTAGAGTAAAATGAAGGAAATGCCTGTTCGAGTTCCAGTGACAGCAGGAAGACGTGGCAGCATTCAAAACAGAGGTGGCCAGAGTTTCCCTGACCCCCTTCCAAGTGTGTGAAATCACTAATAGCCAGGAACCCTTGGAAGAGCTCTGGTGTAGCAGGCAGGTGAACTGAGTTTGTAAACTCAAATGAGGGTCAAAGGAACTAAGACACCCCTCAACCCAGAGTGTATATGCAGAAGCCTAAGGTGGTCTGAGGACCAGCAACACAGAAAGGAGAGGGACAGTATTGAGCACATGCAGACTTTTAACAAAGATGTTCTGAGCCCAGATGCAGTACATGTATGTAATCCTAACCCTTGACAGGCTGAGGCAGGCATGAGGATTGGTTTAAGATCAGTCTGGGCTATATACAGTGCATTTCTATACGGCTTAAGAGTAAATGAGGGGGGGCTGGAGAGATGGCTCAGAAGTTAGGAGCACTGACTGTTCTTCCAGAGGTCCTGAGTTCTATTCCCAGCAACCACAACATGGTGGCTCACAACCATTTATGATGACATCTGGTGCCCTCTGCTGTATACTGTATACATAATAATTTTGAGTAAATGAGGGCTTTGGAGAGATGCCTCAGAGATTAAGAACCTGCTGCTCTTCCAGGGAACCCAGGTTTGATTCTCAACACCCATATGACAGATCATAACTGTCTAACTACAGTTCCAGGACCTGGCACCTTCTTTGGGACTCTAGGCACCAGACACACATGTAGTGCACAGACACATATATGCAGGCAAAACATCTTTTTCAAAACAAAATACGCTGAACTTGTTAAATAATTTAAAAGAGTAGTATCCACGTGGTGCCTTGTTTCAAGAAATTCTGCAAACATTTTCTGCAAGTGAAAATAATTGTGAACTATCCTAAGGGGTCAGTAATCAGAATCCAGTAAGACACTGACTTAGAAGGGCGGAAAGAAAACCGAGCATACTTTCTGGGAGCTCACCCTGCTGCAAACACTTAACGTTTTTTAAGGTGGTCACCGTCTGAACCACTCTCGACTGGCAGGTAGAGACTGGGTGAAAATGGGTCAGATTCCACGAAGGAAAGCGGCCTCAAGCCTCAACATACAGGTCTGACAGGTGGGGCTGAGGCAAGCAGCCAGGGATTCTCACCTCCTGTCCAGGAAGACAAGGGCTGTGATGCCTGAGGAGACCTCCTCATTGCTGCAGCAGAGCACCCCTTCAATGGCGTCCCACACCTGCGAGCACAGAGGCTATGAGCACCCACTCCTGACGGAAACCCCCAGCTAGAAGTGAGCAGCCCCTCGGCCCACCTCCAGCCGGCCGCTGCTCCGCCCAACCACGATGAGGTTGCCTTGCAGCTCCAAGCTCCAGATAGAGCCGGCTGTGCTGGGGGCCCAAGCCAGAGGAGGGGAGCTCTTCTCGGGTGCAGGCCCCTCTTCTTGGGAAGGCTGGGGCAGCGGGGATCCCGGAGAAGGGGGGCGCAGGGCCGGCATGTGCACAGCAGCCAGGCTCTCCTCCTGGTACACACGCTGCACCAGACGGCTGAAGTCATAGCCAGAGTCCCGAGAGCGGCCGCAGCCCGCCCGGTGCCGAGGCTCGGGCTGAGGGGGCTCTGGGGGCAGCTGCACCGAGAAGTTGGTGTCGATTAAGCAGGTGAGGTCGGGCTGGTCCCCGAAGAGGGAAGGCAGTGGAGGCCCTCGGGGGCGGTGTCGCAGCGGAGGGCTGTCCCCAGGCTCCTCAGGGTTAGTTTTTCCGCCGTCAGACAGCCTTTCCCAGTTGTCCTGAGCTTCAAAAGCTCCGCCTCCGCAGCTCTCCCGCCGAGGCCTGCCCAGGTGGAGGAGCCCAAAGAATGAGCTGAGGGCGCAGGCCCTGAGAGCAGCGAGGGGCCGGGCCAACCTGCGCTTACCCTGGGCGCGGGATGCGCGTGAGGCAGTCCCCGGTCTGTGCGTCCCACACGCAGACTTGGCCTGCCAGGCAGCAGCTCACTAGCAGCATCCCATCGCTAGCCAGACACTCGATGTCCTGCATGAGCAGGGTGTTGTGTTGGCACAGGCCAAGGCCGAGATGGCCTGCTGTCCGCGGGACCCCATCCCACTCACCATGAGGTGCCCTCGCAGCACCAGCGGCACGATCTCCGTCTCGGGCGGTGCGTAGCCGTAGTCATCGCAGGGCAGCTCCCCGCGCCTCCGCCTGCCCGCGCCACCACCAGGCTGCCCATAGTTCCGCGGGCAGAGCACCCGGTAGAGGCAGAGCAACAGCAGCACGAGGACGATGCCTGCCGCCAGGCCAAGTGCAGCCACCCTGCGCCGGACAGCAGAAGTGTGTGCAGGGGGCACCCCAACCCGGCTTCACCCTGGCCCACTTCTTGCCTCCCTGGGGCCTTACTTGTACAAGGTAACATCACCATGGGCTTGTGTTCCACCTGGCCCTTTAGGTCCAGCCTCCCAGAGGCCTGCAGACAAAGATTCAGGAGGGGCCCAGGCACTGCGACCATCCTGAGGGTGCCGCCCCTCCAGAGCCTCCCGCGGATTCAGGTGCAGTGTCACAGGTATGACAGGCAGCAGGCTGATGTACCTGTGAGTGGGCAGTGACACTCTGTCTCAGCAGGGATGCCCTCCTAATGCAGTTTTCTCACTGTCTGCAGCCCCCACCCAAAACCAGCTCTTGCACCCCAACCTTGCTATTTTCCAACCTGGCAACCATCAGTGAATCTCATTCTGCCAAGGCAGGAGAGGCAAGCAATCTTTAACTGCAGAGATCAAGGACTCAGGGTCACCCCTCCCAGGTGTCTGCTGGGAGCACCACCAGCACCTGTATCACTTCTCCATGAACTGTTTTAACTATTTTAAATTCAATGCAGAATTCCAACTAGTTTTCTCTCACCTAGTGGAGGAGATGCTCTGGGGATGGTGAGCTGATACCAAGAGAGAGGTTGACAGTTGGCATAGCTCAACTTACCTTTTGGCCAGTGTGATGTTGTAGTAGTTGAAGAGTGTGGGCCAGTGGCGGAAGGACAATTTCCTCCACAGCTCCTCATCCTCAGGCCCCCAAGTTACCTCTGGGGCTCGGCTGTCATGGACACCCTCTGCTGGAACGGCATGCTCAGGCAGCTCACCTGGCAATGTCTGGTTCTCTGGTAGTTTAGGAGCATCAGGTGGGAAGATGGAGAAGGCAGGGTCCGGGTGGCTGGCAGGCAGCACTCCACTAGGCACAGGCATGGGGCCCAGGGAACCCTCACCCAGTGGGCTCTGTTCTGTCACCTGGGCAGCGAGGTAGGTGCGCAGCCCTGCTGGGTCTGTGTATACCAGGATGCCAATCCAGACAACGGTACCAGCCTGCAGTGGGGTTTCAGGAGCTCAGTAGAGCCTTGTAGGCATCAGACACCCCCGGGCCCCACGCAGTCTTGGCTCTCACACTGGAAGGACCTGGATGTGCAGGCAGGACATGGCCCCCAACCTGCACTTTCTTTTACCTGCCCAAGTCCTCTCTCTACCCCCTGCTGCTAGAGGCCTGGCTCCCTTTCCATGGCAAGAATTGAGTTTTCAAGGCTAAAAATCACTAGAACCACTTTAGTTTGACGGAACTTCTTTCCTTCTCTTGAGCTGGGCCCAGAAAGCTGATGCCATTCCCAGGTCAGCATGGCCAGAGGGACCAGCAGAAAATCTTCCAGAGGGCCTCAGTGTTACACACTCCCCCCACCACCACCCCTGTCCCTTCATGCTGCCACCCAACAGCCAGCACATTTCACTATTCTTTGCTGCCCCCATGCTCCATGGAGGCCGATTAACCACAACTGAAGAAAAAGTGACCATGCAAAGTAGCTTATTAGAGAGTCCCCATCCTGCGAACCCCTGGAGAGACAGCTCCTCCCTGCTGACCCAGGGGCTACTTCCAAATAGCCAGGTCAAGGATTATTGGTCAAAGAGGAAAGGCATATCAGACAGCTCAGGAAGCAAGGCTTTGAAGGGCTACCCCTGAGATCTGAATGCTGTCCTCTGCCAGGCACAACAGGGGTGGGGTGATGCGTACCATGATGAGGCGCTGTGCCAGGCGAGTACGGGCCAGGAAGTAGATGACACGCAGTCTTTTGGGGAGCCGCAGGTTTCGGAAAGAAGATGGTTGCAGTGTGATGGTATGTGGTGTGGATGGCCGTACTGCTAGCTGTCTCTCATAGCGTGCTGGCCTCCCCACAGGCTTGGCTGAAGGCAGGCAGGATTCAGGAGGCAGACGCTTATTCAGGTCTGCTAGCTGTTGAGGGCACAGTGATCAGACCCCAAGCTGTTCAGAGGCTGCCTGCATGGGAGTGCTGCCTCTGCCAGGAACCATACTCTCACTCAGGAGCTGCCTGAAGAGAGCGAGCATCAAGCAGGACAGGCTCATCCACTCTCACCTCCATCCTCCGGATGTCTATTGACAGGACAGTGGTGAAAAACAGCATCTGGAGGAAGAAGTCAGACACCAGGCCCACAACAGCGAACAGGCAGAACTCCTGGAGAGAACACACGAGAGGCATTGTGGCTACATGGCTGCAAGCCTGGAAAGCAGACCCCTCAGAACTAGCAGGGCACAGCAAAGACAAAGGAAAATATTCTTCAGCAACTGGTCTACAGTCTAGGAGAGCAGGCTAGCAGCTCACTAGGGGGCAGCATAGAACCTTCATACCTTTTTCCAGAGTGGACTGAGAGCGCCTTTCCAGAAAATTCTAGTTCCTTGAGAAAGGCATAAAGGCCTGATCCAACCCAGAAAACTTAAGCCCTCTAGCATGATCCCTAAGAGCCCTTCTCCACAGACCCTGGCCTTGTCATGTGCCTTTCTGGCCAGTTACCACTGGAAGAAGAGGTGAATCTGACCTAACAAGGCAAAGGGGTGATTTGCATCCTAGGCCTAGCTAAGGACAGAACTTGTGGAGAGTTAGGTTTTTCTTCTCCTGCCCTTTTTTGAGATCTCTGGCATAGCAACATGGATTCTACTAAAAGCTTGAATCACACACACACACACACACACACACACACACTCACTCACTCACTCACAGCTGCCAAGAGGTAAAGCCTTGGGGCCTTACCTGGATGGCAGGCACAAGGGTGAAGTAGCCAATAAGGATGATGCCCAGTTCAGTTGCCATGTTCTTCATGATGGACCAACTCTCACTGCTTAAGCCTGCAGGGGAAAAACGGGAGCACGGGCCAATGAGGACCTACCTACCTGTTTTATATGTCTGCACCTGACCTCGCAGTCCTCAGAAGGACAGAGCCATGAAGATGCGGTCCAGCCTCAATGGCTAGACTCTAGGAGTCACCACCATCACACAGGTGCTACACAGGAAGGATGGGGTGCAGCAGAATGGTCTGGCCTTCAGAACAAAGGAAAACCAGGGTGACGCAGTGAGAAAATCCAGGAAGAAAGCCCAGTGCCACCCACTGTAAGCACACCCACTGCTGACCTGCTGTCCTGGACACTGCACAGGTCAGAGCAATGAGGAATTAACTGGCTCTTCCTCATGCTGTCTCCAGGCTCGTGCTACCATAACTGTCTTATGAACAAGTCTGCACTGACAGTGTATATGAGTTTACAAGAGACTTTGCCTCATCTCTTCAGGATGTAACAAGGCACACAAGTTCATCAGAGGTTAGTGGAATGAATTCACAGCCAGTTTCTGGCTGTTCCTCACAAAAATGGGCTCAGGAAAAAGTGCCTCAAGAGACTGACCTCCTCTTAGCAGGGAACAGTGGCACATACCTTTAAACCCAGGACTCAGGAGGTAGGGGCAAGGGGATATCTGTGAGTCTGAGGCCAGCCTGGTCTACACAGTGAGACTGTGTCAGAAGGTGGGTGGGGGTGCTACTGGCTGGCTAGTTTCTTACTGACACGTGGGCCACGACCAAGTACATTGTAAGGACTAGATGGTTCCTTGGGACATAGCTGTCAGGCTGGACAATTACATACTACCCTGAAGGCTAAAGCAAAGCAGGATTTTTAAAAGGTAGGGTTATACAAATACATATATATATTTAAGTGTGTGTAGAGGTCAGAGGTCACACCAGGTATGGTTCTGCAGGAGCCATCTACATTGTATTTTGAGACAGTCTCTCTCATTGGCCCAAGACTCACTGAACAGGTTAGGCTGGCTGGCCAGTAGACTCTAAGGATCCACCTGTCTCTCCAATGTTGGGATTACAATTGTTACCACTTTGCCTGCTTTTTACAGGGGCCTGAGGATTGAACTCAGGCCTCATGTTTCTGTAGGAGGCACTTTACTGACCTAAAAGGCAGGTTCTGAGAGCTCCTTATTTCCTTGGGCATAAATATAAAAGAACAGCCTATCACCCCAACATTACCTTGTGCAATCCGAAGCTTCACCTCAAGGTCCACTGGGGTCGACACCACTGACTTAGTGAGCACCAACACATTCTCTAAACCAATAACCACCACCAGGTATGGGAAAATCTCACTGGGGACAGAGAAAGAAACAGGAAGGGGTTGGTTCTTCCCAGGCTTGCACCTGGGAAGGCTGTGGGGCTTCAGGCCTGTAGTAGAAGCTGCCAAGTGGCTCCTGCAGCACAAGGCAGAAATTCCCTCTAACGTAGCGCCGTCCAACAGAGCTTCTTGTCAACACAGCTTTCAGCTCTGAGCATACTCCAAAGCTTTGCCAAGGGGCCAGTTACCAGCCTCGTCTCTTTGACCCCGTGGAGGAGGGCAGACTGGAAGCGGCCCCCTGGAGAATGTCACTACTCCCACTGCCAGACCAGAGCTTTCTTCACCTTTTCCCATACTACACTCCTGTGGCTGATGGAATGACCATCTCCAGGACCCTATCTCTACTGGTTACTTCAGGCCTAGATACTGAATTAAACAGAGAGGAATGACCCCAGCCTAAAACCCTAACCTTTGCTGAGATGATGTGTCTGGAGGAGAGTAACGGCTCCTAAAGGGCATCTGGCTGCTGGCTGAGCCTCACCCACATAAGTGAAGCTCTGAAAGTGGCTGAGAAAAAGAAGCAGGCAGGCCAGGTCAAGGACCCAAGCAGGAGCGATACAAGGTAGCTTTTCTGTACAGCTGTTGACTAGTGTCCAAGGCCTTGGGTCTGATATCTGGGGGTGGGTAGGGGGAGTGGTTTTCACCATGACCGTCTGAGAAGCCAAGGTCAGGGCCGGGCCAGTCAGCCAGTTGGTAACCACTGGGCAGGCAGGCCAGCCACAGAGACCAGAGCCTGAGGACAAGCACAGGGAAGGGCGCTGGACTAGGATTTTCAGGAGTGAGGGGGAAATAGCACCAGTGAAGGTGGTGGCAAACAATATATCTCCATATACTGACAACGGGGCTCGACACTTACTGGGCATCTCAGTCTTTAAGAGAACAATCTTTCATCATATTCACTGACACATGTATGTATGCATGAATGCATACACAATCTCTACTATAATGCAGATTCTAGAGATTGAACTCAGATAATCAGGCTGGCTAGGAAGTGCCTTACTCATGGAGCCACCTTGCCAGTCCTCTTTCAATAGTAAAGACGACACATAGGCTTCTTATTTCACAAACTCCCTGGACACAAGCCATTAGAAAGCAGTTGGGGGGGGGGGCTGGAGAGATGGTTCAGCAGTGAAGTGCTCACTGCTCTTGCATACTGAGTTCAGTTTCCAATACCTACAACCAGCAAATCACAGCCCCATAACTCCAGCACCAGGGGCTCTGATGCCCTCTTCTGCCCTGTGAGCGCCTGTACTCATGCACATATTTTCTTATTTCCCAACATAATAAAAACAATAAAAATAAATCTAAAAAATAAGAGTATCAGGCAATGGTGGCACACACCTTTAATCACAGCACTTGGGAAGCAGAGGCAGGTGGATCTCTGTGAGTTTCAGGACAGCCTGGTATAAAAGCAAGTTCTAGGACAGCCAGGGCTGTTACACAGAGAATCCCTGTCTCAAAAAAATCCCCCAAAATAAATAAAAGCAATATGCATATGAATTTAAAATCTAAACACCAAAATCTACATAGACAGTTACCATATATATAAACACAAATATTCTTTATATAAAACACACAATGTATATGTGTGTATATATTCATAACTTAATGTTTTGTATATTTATATATATATGGCGTATACATTCACATATGCTCAAAAAGAAAGCATATCTCTTTAATGTCAAAAATAATAAGACAAAGACATGAGATAGCAACAAACATCCAGTCCAATGGTCACCAGTGGTCATCATCAGGCCCAGATGTACAAGGGACCTGATGACTCCCTCTGGCCCTGTGAGACCTACCCGCCATTGAGTGTGGGTGTCAGGCCGAAGAGAGTGCAGAGCCCCACAGACATGAGCAGGGAGCTAAGCACTGTGACCACTGCTGCCAGGGCGAGTCCCCACTTGGATTTGACCATGTCGATCTTGCCTAGAGAGTAGAGAGAGCACATCAGGGCAATCCTCCCCTAGACCCTGGAACCCGCAACTGAACTCCTGGGAGTAGAAACAGTGACAGTCAAGGAGGAAAAGGCTCCTGCTTTAACCAGAAGAAAATGCCAAGTACAGACACTTCTGGTCTCATGAACAGAGCATACCTTTTGAGAGCTCTAACTCACAAAGTGCCTTTTCCTCAGAAGCCCCTGAGAATCTATAGGAAAATGAAGCCCTGGTCTTAGTGACCAGCAGATACAGTCTACATCTCTGTTTCAGGCCATCTCTGTCTGAATGGAAGTGGTATCATAAGAAAGCTCATTTGGAGACCTACGTGTGGAGAAGTAGATGTAGGCAAAGAGGATGATGTAGGTAGTCACGAGGGGTATGAGCTCTGCAATGCCAATCTCTTCTTTGAAGTGCACGTGGACCAGGTTTTCTGCTCGAAGGCTGCAGTTGGGACTGGGGTGCAGGATCATGAGCCGGGCACGAAGGCTGCTGAGAAACCTGTAGACAAAAAGTCCCTAGAGAGGCTCAGAAGGTCTCCTCTTCCTGTTTGTGAAAGGAAGCTACTCTGTGGTGTCTCAACATCGCTCTGGTCTCCATGGACACCAGAAGGATGGTAAAGCTGATTCCTGAAGAGCACCACAGAAGCACCTCAAGCATCCTTACTGATTGTGGAGAGCTGTGTGGTGCTTCAGACAAGACACAGGCTGTACCGAGCTCAGCACTCAGCTGAGGCACCCACCCAAGGCTTAGGAAGAAACCAGAGGAAACACCACAGCACAGAATTGTCACAGCTGCCTCAGTTCCTTTGTTCTTAGTCAGGCCTGAGGACCATCCTCCTCAAATGATCATATATAGTGCTTTGATGTGAAGAAGATAAACATTTCAATAGGAGGCCTGGAGCCTCAGAAAAGCAACCACTCAAGCAAAGTCCCACAGAGCAGTCAGGAGCCTGAGCATCTTACTTGGCATGGTAGCGCTGGAAGACCAAGGTAATGGTGTAGGAGACCATCCTCTTCCTTGTATAGAGGCTCACCCCACTGTACTTCCCAGGAACACCAAACAGCAAGTCTGTGGGCAGAAACCAGCAACACTGACACAGGGATGGGCTGGCAACAGGGCTACCCAGGACCCTTTCCTACAGTTACTCTTAAAAGCAAGGGGCGGCCCCTGATGAAGGAGAGATAGTGACCACACACAGGCTCTCTCCAGACCCTGAGTGCTGAGAGTACCTTTAAGTGTGGCTGATGTCTGCAGAGTTTTGGGCTCATGCTGATGAATGGTCCCAATGATGTCTGGGTCAGCATGGAATCGTTCCCAGTCGTTCTGCCAGAAGTTCCCAGGGGACAGCAGCAGACAGCCATGTTCAGGAAGTAGGCTCCGAAGTTTCCTGAGGCCTGGCAGCAGGTCTGTCACCTGAAGGCAGACTTCCTCCAGGCTCTTGGTCCCTGAGCTACGCAGAAGATGGGAGGAGCTTCTGCTGTCTCTGCTAGCACAGGGCCAACCCCCTGCACTTCTGGGGCATCATCTGTCATCAGGCTCCTAAACGCTCTATTTCCCACTGGATCCAGAAGAGCCTGATGCCTATGATAATGGGAAATGCTTCCAAGTGCTCAACAAGATCACGTATCTGTCCAGCCCTCAGAATGCACTGGAGTAACATGAGTAACAAGAATATAATTCTCCTTGTACAAACGTATAACAAACCGGATGCCCATTGTTAATTAACAAATCTAAGGTATATAATTCACCCATAAAACCTAGGGCTATTCTTCCAGGAAAGGCATGTGTGTAAGAACATGCAAATTTCCCCACTGAACACCTCTGCCAACTTTAGAAAACAAGGAGAGGAAGAACTTTAGGGTTTTAGTTCACCAAAATTCTTGTCAAAGCCATTAGTTAGCTAAACCTGATGGTGACAGTCTGTCTGTTAAGCCAGCATGTTCCAGGAGGTTTCCCAGGTAGACAGTTTGCTAATCTTAGCAGAGCTCAAAGGCAGGAGCCATGGGCCAAGCTGTTTCTCAGTTACCTCTCTATAATAGTTAGGCCCATTCACACTCATGCTGTGAGTTGTGAGGATACAGCCACAAAGAACCCACGAGAACTCTAGAAACTGTAAGGCTTTAGTAGTTAAGACTGAAGAATATAACTCCCTTTGGTACTCAAGAGTTTGGGGTCCCTGGGAGGAGTACCTGTCTCTCAGCACGTGGTTACGGATTTCCTCCACAAGTTGGAATGCCCGGGACAGAGGTGATCGGAACACATCTACTGCCAGAAGATTTTTGTGCCAGGGAGACACTGATGACTTCACAAATATCTGTTGGATGTATGCCACTGGGGCACCCACATACTGTATAAGAAATAGGACAAGAGACAAAGGAAGCATGGCAAAAGGCTCAATAAGAGCTCACTGAGCATGCCCTAATGGGAAATGTACTAATGGACCAGGTATCAGGAAGCCAAAGCAAAGCTCATGTTCATTTTCTGTCATTTCCTGGTATAAAGCTATGGTCCAAACACCCCAATGGTCCTCGGCTATTCCCACCCTATTATAACAGAACTGTGTGTCTGCATCAAAGACATCTGGACTACCCGACTACCAAGCCTCAATCACTTATGGTGAGCCCTTTGTAGAGCACAGCTGTTCCCTGCACCAGACTAGAAGCTCTCAGAGGAATGTAGCTGTCTCACTGATAGACAGGCATTGCTCCACGGAGTTACTACTCTGTAGTGTGCTTAAAAGATCAAGGCCTAGCTGGGTGGTAATGGCACATGCTTTTAATCTCAGCACTCAGAAGGCAGAGGCATGAGGATCTCTGAGTTCAAGGTTAGCCTGGTTGACAAAGTGAGTTATAGGACAGCCAGGGCTACACAGAGAAACCTTGTCTTGAAAAAGAAAACAAAACAAAAAGATCAAGACCAAATTTTTAGCTGAGTATGATGATGCCTGATACAATCTAACATTGAGAGGCTGAGACAGGAGGATTGTCCCAAGTTTGAAGATCAGCTTGGTTTACATAGCAAGTTCCTTGCCAGCCAGGCTACTTAATAACAAACTGTCTCAAAAACAGCAAACAAATACAAGTTTTCAATCCCAGCTCTCCAACTCTATGGTGTGAAAAGCACTTCTGACCTCCCTGAGATCCAGGTTCTTCACTGTAAAAGATTTCCTCACTGTAAAAGATAACACCCATCCAGTAACACGCAGATGTGTGTTTACCTCACTCACATTAGAACATCTGTAAGCACACACACCTGCTCATCTGCACAGATGAGGTTTAACAGAAATACTAGCACTAAATGGCAGGGAACACTGTTCTGTCTGACCCCACAACACTACTGGAGGAAGCAAGGATTGCTCAAGCAGTTTTGTAACCAAACAGGGTACCTCAGCAGCTCAGACCCAGCTCTTTCACTAAACTCTGCCTACTTTTCTCACTAGAATTGCTGCCAGTCTCACTCCCAGAGCAGTTGGCCAGTGGTTCCATAGACTCCTGGCAGAGTGACAACAAATGCTGACATCACTGGGACCAAGCCCCAAAATGCAGATAAGAGCTTTCATACATGCAATCTCCAGAGACAGAAGTGCCATGGAACATTTCTGAAGTGTGCACTGTGTCAGCCATAGCGGAATAGCTCTGAGAATGGGGAGGTGGGCAGGAGAAGGGCAGGATGAAGAGTAAAGGACACTGAGCGCCTGGACAGCACAAAGGAACCCTGAAAGACATCAGGACAAGTGAATGGCCAACCTGGAAACCTGGTTGAACCTTCTGGACTTTAAATTGGTAACAGAGAAAAAGTGGAAATGTCCTTGAGGTGGAGGGGACACATAATGACAGCAGGTTCTGGAGAGGCTGCCCTGGAGGTTCAGAGGCAACTAGAGGCAGAGAGACAGGCAGGTCAGAGGAGTCAGACATGCCTGAGGGGCTAAGGGCTGTTCTGAAGTCAAAGCCTGCCTTACTCAGTCAGGGACTCCACAGGCAGAGGAGTGAACAACGAGAAGGCCACGGAGCCATCTCCTGGTCTCAAAAAACAACTTAGAAGAAAAGTCCGTGAAGGCCAATTTACTTTATTTTTGGTTGAGCTAGGGTCTTAGACTTAGTCCCAGCTGGCCTGGAACTTGTAGCAATTCTCCTGTCTCTGTTTTCCAAGTGTTGGGTATGAATTCATTCTGGGTTAAAGAAAATAAGGTTTGATTGAGGATGCCCCCTGAAAAAGCTCTAATGGGAACAGATGGCCAAGATGACCCAACATTTCAGAGTGTCTCTGTTGCAGTTTCCTCTGAGTTCTGCAACCAGAACAGCTTCAAGGATCCTGGCTGAGATGATTCAGCCTCTCAGATACTCCAGTCAGGACTTGCCCATAACCCTAAATTTTCTTTGGGTCACCATAAAATTATAGCACCACCAATCAGCAGGAAGTAGTCTAGAAAACTATACCCACATTCCCCGAAATGGATGTTTGTCTTTGTTTAGAGTGTTGTTTACAAGTTGTTACAGATAATGGTCAGGAAAAAAGCTTAACAAAGGAGACTAGATTTGCTCTTGTACACTATAAAGATTTTTCACTTGTATTGGTTTAATAAAATGCTAATTGGCCAGTAAGCAATATGAGTCGACTAGACTAGGAGAATTCTGGGAGCAGAATCGCCAGCCAGACATAGAGGAGGCAAGATGAGAATGCTGGACTAAGAAAAGGTACCAAGCCATGTGGCTAAGCATAAATAAGAATTATAGGTTAATTTATAACATAAGAGCTAGTTAGTAATATGCTTGAACTACTTGCCCAGCGGTTACTACAATATTAAGTCTCTGAGTTAATTATTTTATAAGCAGTTGTGGGACTGAGAGTCTGAACCTTGAGGCTAGGCAGGACTGAGAGCTTTCCGACTACAGCTGGGATTACAGGTATGTGCTACTTAGTTGGCTGTGAAGTTGTTTATGATGCTGGTTTAGTGAGGACGCTGACCAACAGAGCTTACTCCAAGCTGCTGCCAAGTACTACTTGGGCACCTAGTTGGAACCAGCTGCCCCAGGCTCTGAGCTGAAAGCATTTCACTGACTCAACGTACATTTGCAAGAGTGAAAGAAGCTTCTTTCCAGAGACCAAGAGCTCTAGAAGACTCATTTGGAGGATTACCCCCAAACTTGTGAAGAGCACAGCACCCTCATGGCACCATGGACCTTCTAGCCCCAGGCTTAATCCTCCTGGGTGTCAGACAGCTGTGACTGAACATACCACCTCTGCTCACTGCCTTTCTCAGCCTCTGTACCCTGTGCCCTCATTCCCAGAGAATCCCAACTACTGACCTTTCAGTCAATTTCCAGGCTAAGAGCTCATACCCTTCCAGTACACTGCCATCTTCTTTCTCACCAAGAATCATATGGGCCCATACTTCTTGGTTTTTGTCTTTGTTTGGTGTGTGTTTTTGTTTGAGGTGTGTGTGTGTGTGTGTGTGTGTGTGTGTGTTAGTCTTTTGAGACAAGGTTTCTCTGTGTGGCCCTGGCTGTCCTAGAATTCACTCTGTTGACCAGGCTGGCCTTGAATTCAGAGATCTGCCTGCCTCTGCCTCCTGAGTGCTGGGATGTGCCACTCCCACCACCACCACCTGGCTTTGGGCCAGTATTTTAACAGAAGACTAATAACTACAATTCACAACCTGGGATATAGGATCAGGTTCTGGAAATTTTATTAGTGCCCCATTCCCTAAGTTTATTCACATTTCTTCTTAGAATTGTATTGTTATATCACCACCGTTCTTTTCATGGGGAGGTAATAGCATGGCTTTCTATGTAGTTCAAATTTGTCTGTTTTATGGGAGAGGGTCTTACTATGTAGCTTTGGCAGCAAATTCTCCTGCCTTAGCATCCTGAGTGCTGGTATTACATGGGTGCAGCACCATACCCAGCTTTCCACCATATTTCTTTAGGAATATGTTGTTATTCCATTTGCCCTGAACAATGTTCTCCTTTGATGGTCCACCAATTTGGAATAGCCCACAGCTCCTGTGCTTTCATCCACTGGCTGGAAATCGTTGCAGACTGCTGGGGCCATGATCATATAGTGGTCAGTACTCTGTGTTGTGGCCATAGCAACCTCGGTTTGAATCCAAATCACAGCACCAAGATGTTGATTTTTGCATATGAGAATAGACACACACTATCAGGGCCACACTAGAGATTATACAGGAGAGTTGCCAGGTGAGTGAGTACAAGGGAAGAGAAGCAGAAGAGAAAAGAGAGTGACCTTTCATGTGGTGTCTCCTTTTAAGAGAACTGGTGGACACAGATTTTCATAGCCATGGCGTGTTCTGCCGGTGCCATGTTGGGTTTACCATGTGGCTGCTACATGCCAGAAATTCTTATATCTCATCCGGCGCCATGTTGGGTTATCGGACTGGCACATTTACTACATAGCTGCTATGTATCAGGAATCCTTACAAAGGCAAACCCTGTTGACAGGCTTCCTGTACAGACTCATTCTTCAGCTTACCTGGGTCCCTTGGCTGGATGGCTGGTCCAGTTGGTCATATCTACCAACTTCTATCTAAACCTTCCAAGGTGTTTCACATTCTTCTAGATCTTTCAAGATTTTGGCCTAGTCATTAAATACATCAAATCATCATCTAATATGACCTTGAGTTCCCTTTCTGGACATCAATATTCTCTCACAGTGGCAGCTGTTCAATATCTCTAGACCGGTTTGGAAACTTCCAGAAGCAGACCCTGAAAACTACTAGTTCATCTAGAAGGTATAAGAAACAGGGAGGGGAGGTAGCCAACAAAGAGTGTATTGAACAAGTAACCTCACAGAGCCTGAGCAGGTAGAGCTGAGAGACTCCACTCTGTTCCTACTGACACTGAGTAAGAGCTATTCTGAGGATAGGGATTCTCCAGCACCACAGGCCTCTGTACCAGAGATCCTCTGAGCAGAGAGATGCAATGAAGATGAGGTATGGCCCAGCCATTATGTAGTGTGCCCATTAAGTGGAGATAGGTTCTTTAAATAACCCTACCTGATGTTCAAGTGAGAAACAGATATGGAGGTATGGAAGCAGATGAAGAATAGTACCCTAGGGGCTGGAGAGATGGCTCAGCGGTTAAGAGCACCGTCTGCTCTTCCAGAGGACCCGGGTTCGATTCCCAGCACCCACATGGCAGCTAACAACTGTCTGTAGTTCCAGTTCCAGGAAAACACCAAGGCAAATAAATAAATAAATAATAAAAATAAAAGTTTAAAAAAAAAAAAAAAAAAAAAAGAATAGTACCCTACATGTGTGACAGCAGAAGCAAAAGTGTTCATGGACCCCAGAGGTCCCTGAACAAATAAAGACTCTTGACTAGATGGAGACATTGGTAGGTAGCCTTCTAACATGGACCCACCATAAGCCATGCTTTCTGGGGCTCATGACCTTGTGCAATCTGGCCCCCTTAAGACAATACTAGACCTACTGATTTACTTCTGACAGGGAGTATGGCCAAACTGATGCCAGGTTTGAATTTAGGTTACTGGACTTTATAATAATTCCCTGTCTTTTGGTACCAACACCTATTGGAACAAAACACTATGTTAGCCATTCTGGAAAGGGCATTTTGCCAACACTCAGAAAGCAACCAGTCAGCCAGTCAGCCATGTGAGTGAGCGTGGAAGCAGATTTCCATGACTTGAACCCTGAGGTTCCTGAAGCCTGGGCTGACTGCAGGACTGCAGCATTGTGAAAGACCCTGAACTAAATACCTAGATATGAGAACCAAGGTCAGGTTAGCTAAGGGACAAGTCTAAGGTCACACAACTGATAGGGAACAGATCCAGATTAAACCCCAGCTGTCTAACCCCCAAGCCCATTTCCTCCTCTACAGCCAACTTGCTCAGATAATGGCATACAATCTTGATGGAAAAAAAAGTCCATAAGTAGTATGGGAGAAGATCTGGGGTCCTAGGGACCAATGGCATCTCTGGCCACCACTGTTCACAGCATGAGGTCTCTGCCTAGATCTTCCCTGTGTCCAGGCATAGGCAGACAGAACAAACTCTATAATACTAGCCTTGGAAGCCCAGCATGGAACAAGACTATATGCCTCTGGGAACCTGCCAGATTGATCTATACAAGGGCCTGGTGAGGACTGTGGTGAAAGCAAGCCCATTTCTCTAAACAGTAAAGTTCAGATCACCAAAAAAGCCACTCTAAGGTAGGCATTCAAGTGCTGGCATCCTCAAGCTTCTTCTTCTTCTTTAGCTTTCTATTTTAAACTTGGTTCTTCCTTCAAAAGTAAACAGAGCTACCTAGAGTCAACTTCTTGCACCAACACCCTGGCTGTGTGCTATGGATGAGGGCCTACGAGCTCTCCAAAACTCCAGGTCTTCCTTACTGCTTAGGGAAATAGAAATAAACAGCCCAGCCAACTCAGGTCCCCATGAAGGCCAATCAAAGTAACGGATGAGAATCAAATCTAGCAAAGCATCAGAATGAAAACATTCCCTGGAATTATGAAACCAACTCAGCCCTACAAGTACATGTACTACCCCCTACAAGTTCATTAAGATTAATTTTTTTTCTTTTCTTCTTTCTTTTTGTTTTGTTTTGTTGAGACCAGGTTTCTCTGTATAGCTTTGGAACCTATCCTGGAACTCACTCTATAGACCAGGCTGGCTTTGACCTCACAGATATCCACCTGATGCTGCCTGAGACTGAAGACATGCACCACTACCACTTGACAAGATTAATTTCTTTACCACCATTTTTACTGTCATTCTTTCTAAAACGCAAACAGTGTTTAAGTGTATGAATGTTTTGTCTGCATGTAGGTGTATACCATATATGTTCCTAAAGCCCTTGGAGGTCAGAAGAGGGCATCTGATCCCCTGGAGCTAGAGTTCCAGAATCCAAACCTGGACCTTCCATAAGAGTGATAAGTGCTCTTAATTGCTAAGCCATCTCTCTAGCCCGTGTTATTCTTTTTAAAGGATTGGCTCCCACTATCTAGTCCATGTTATTCCCTTTAAGGGCATTAATGGTTTCCACTAACCACACTTGGACTCAAGAGCCCAGAAATAACTTGGGCCTACCAACTTTCTCACTTTCAATGTCAGAATAATATAACAGGCACATTCATTGTATCTTAAATAATCCTGCTCTTTTCTTACTCAACAAGAACCCTTTCTTGAGCATCTGTGGTGTGTAAACATTGGCGTTTATGTAAATCTGAGGGAACATAACTTCAAACGTATGGCAGAGAGGAGCAGCAGGCTCCATGTGTGTACGACAGCTAAGAAAGGCTTCCTGCAGAAGAACCACAGCTGAGGGCCGGCCTAAGGCCATACAGCTAGTGACTGTACAAGCTGTCCAAGCACATGCCTTCCAGCTTCTCCCCTCTGCCCAGGTTAGCTGGACCTGGTCTATTCTGACAGCCACAAATATTTGCTAATGTTAATAGTGGGCCAGGTACTGCACTTAGTCTGTATTCCCTCATTCAATCTTTATGGCAATGCATAATACAGATATGATTATCATTTATTTTATGAATATGAAAACAAAGGCACAAAAGTCAATTGCACAAGGCCATGCACTGGAAAATCAAAGTCTCTACTGTTTCTGCTTTGTTTTTCTTTTTCTGTAACCACAACTCTCTGCCCAGAAGGAACTACCCCCTGCCCATCCTACAAAGCCATAGGTCACACTTAGTGGGCTGAACTCAGACCAAGGACCTGGCAAGGATTAGACTCTGTGTGGGGGCTAGGGAGATAGCTTAGTGGTTACGAACACTTGCTGTTCTTTCAGAGGACTGGAGTTCAGTTCCCAACACCCACACTGGGAAGCTCACAAACTCCTGTAACTCTAGCTCTGGAAGATCTGGTACCTTCTTCTGGGAACACAGACAGGCAGGCTTAGCTTGTGACAGTTTCTGGGACTTTTCTTGGTTTTGGTGGCCTTAGAAGTTTTGTGGAGTGCTCACGGGGTATTTCATAGGGTGTCCCTCAATTGGGATTGCTTGATGTTTTACTCAAGTAGACTAGAGATATCCACTTGGGAGGAAGACTCTTGAGGTTACTGTGGTTCTCACCAACCTCCATCACCTTAAGGACTTGCCTGTCAAGTTCCCCACAGCACATACTCATCCCTGACTGTGCTCTATGGAAGGAAGTCTCTAGACACTGAAGAAGCAGAGAAGTTGGGTATTGTGGAACATGCCAGTATTCTGTATTAGAGGCAGAAGAATCAGGAGTTCAAGACCAGCCTCAGCTACCCAGAAGGTTGAGGCCAGCCTAGGCAACATTAAACCTTGTTTCAACAAACAAAACAAAAAGAGAAGGAAATTATTCTTGACAGAAGACTATCTACATAAATTATTCAGAATTTTTCTGCCCAAGAATTTGCCTGTTGTCTCTATTTATTTATCTAGTCAGTTAATTGAATTGATTCAGGACAGACTTACAGGTATTTACCATTTACTTATGGTGTACAAACACATGCATATAATTCAAAACTTCTAAACTGTATTACAAAAACTGCTCCGGCACTAACCCACTGAAAGCTCTTAGTTCTTAGTCTCAGTCTTTTTCTGTGTGTGTGTGTGTGTGTGTGTGTGTGTGTGTGTGTGTGAGAGAGAGAGAGAGAGAGAGAGAGAGAGAGAGAGAGAGAGACTGATTGATTGAGTGCTCCAGGTGTGTGAAGGTACCCCAGAGGCCGAGGGTGTTGATGTCCTGAAGAGAGAGAGAGAGAGAGAGAGAGAGAGAGAGAGAGAGAGAGAGAGAGAGAGACTGATTGATTGATTATGTGCTCCAGGTGTGTGAAGGTACCCCAGAGGCCGAGGGTGTTGATGTCCTGGGACTAGAGTTATATGTGGCTGTGCACTGCCTGCTGTGGGTGTTGGAACAGAACTCAGATCCTCTTTAAGAATCATAGGTGCCCTTAACTACTGAGCCATCCTTAGAAGTCCCACCTCTACCATGTCATTTCAACTTCACACTTCAAACTTTAAAAATCTTTGTCTGATCTCCTCAAGGACTAGCACCTTGAGCTGTTTTCATAGCATCCTGCTTTGCCCCATGTGGTGGTTTGAAAGAAAACGGCCCCCAAAGGGAGTGTCACTTTTAGGAGGTGTGACCCTGGAGAAAATGTATCACTGTGGGGCAGGTTTTGAGGTCTCAGTTTTCTCAGGCTTCCCTCAGTGTGACAATCAGTTGACTTCCTGTTGCCTGCAAGTCTTTGCCCTCTCAGCTCCAGCACCACATCTGCGTACATGCTGCTATGCTGCACCCCTTCATGACCACAATGGACTGAACCTCTGAAACATGTAACTGAGCCTTCCCAATTAAGTGCTTTCTTTGTAAGAGTTGCCATGGTCACGGTGTCTCTTACAGCAACAGAAGCCCTAGCTAGGCCCCCCGGAAAGCAATAAGACAGCAGGGGGAGGGCAGAGGCGGTGGTTCTCTGGTGTGGACGGGTGTTGGCTTCTGTGTCCCTCCCAGTGCTTGCCCTTCAACTTTTTTGTCCTGCTTGGATAGGTGATGATGACATAAGCAGCAAAGTAGGTGCCCTGGGGGCAGGATCTGGTAATGAACTTATCATCCACTAAATTTGCTGCTGCACAAACACAGGGCTGAAGCTCTTCCAGCCACTGTTAGGAAGATGGAGATGAAGCTGGTCCGGAGGGAACAGATCTGAGAGATGGATTCCTGAGGACCTGGTCATATAGCACAGAAGGCATTTCTGTCCCTGCCTGTGAGTTATGCAAAGTGAACTTTTTTTTTTTTTACTTACTCTGCTTTGACTTGGGTTTTCTGTTGTTTATAGCTAAAATGGTTCTCACATTCTATTGTAGCCTTCTATTTTCTCATACATAGCCAATGTGAGTATGGTAACTCATCTGTGAGTTATATGGTATTGGGCCAGAGTACCAAGCCCTGACTGCTCTCCATCATTCAGGGATAGAGCTTGTAAAAGAACTAAACAATTATCTGTTTGGACCTTAAACTGTTTTGCACATCTATTCATTGTCAACACGCAAGGCCAATGAAAGGTACTAAAGGAAGTCTACAAATATCTATCCTGTACAAACACTCCCATTGAATTCTACTAGTTAAGAAACATCCATAAACCAAGAATACTTTGTTTGGGACCTAAGTATCATCAATTCAATATACAGTAGAACTATATTAAGCAATTAATGATGGTAAAACATTTGCATCAAAAAGATCCCATTGTGAACCAATGACCAATCTTGGATATAGAACACAAAATGGTTTCTTTAATTTTAAAAATCCCAACTTTTTCTTTCTTTCTTTTTTTTTTTTTTTTTTTTGAGACAGGGTTTCTCTGTGTAGATCCCGACTGGCTTTGAACTCATAGAGATCCTCCTGCCTCTGCCTCATGAGTACTGGGATTAAAGGAGTATACCACTACCACCTTGCTTCAAAAACCTTTTCTATATGTCTATGTGTGTGCCTGTATAAGTTTATATGCACCACATGAGAAGGTTCCTGCAGAGGCCAGAGAGCATTGGATCCCCTGGAACCAGAGTTATAGATGGTTGTAAGTCACTTGTTGTGTGTCTGGAAACCCTTTGACTACTGATCTCTCTCTAGCCCAGAGCTACATGGTCTCAGACCATGTGTCTTGTGACCATCACAACAGAGCCCCAAGTGAACACTCAGCCTCTGACTATCACAGGCACAGTCCTAGTGAGCACAGGTGCAAATTTTTCATTGACAAAATATGTAACTGTAATACACCTCTCTTACCGGGGTGCCCAAGTTCAGCAACGGAAGAGTCAAACTCCTAACTAGTTAGCTGGCATTGACCAAAAAGGAAATGGAAAGAAGGTGCTAGACTGTCAAGAGGTGGAGAAAAGGAGCTCTGTCCCAAGCTTTGCTTTTCCTCAAAAACTCAGCAAGCCCATCACCAGGAAAGACTACCATGTCTTCACATGGTAGGTAAGATATCCAGAGATGAGCTGGTCTTCAAATAGCGAGTGCAGATATCACAGTGAGTAGGGTCCCCAAGTCCAAGCCCTACAGCTGGAGAAGCTATTTTTTTTCCTCATTCATATCAGTGTTCAGTCCAGAGATCATCAAGTGAAAACAGTACAGTCCAATTGGCTAGGACTGGAAAACAAAAATTTCTAATCATGTGTTGGCCCTCAAAAATTAAGTAAATGAGGCACTTATTACTTTAGGCCCCAACCTTCTTTCTTGTTTAAAAATAAATAAAACTTGTACTTTTTAAACCATTTGATTGGATTATGAAGATAAAAAAACACCTATAACTGATCTGAAAAAATTAGGCATACTTCGCAATCATCAGGCAGTGTTGGGGTTCTGAGGAGAGAATATTCTGGGGATACTCTGCTGTTCTCATGACTACCTAGGATCAAGGATGAAATGACATGTTATCTGCTCCCTGCACATGGTGTGTGAGTAGGTCAGGTGTGAAGCCAGGTTCAGCGGATCACTGACAGGACAACTTAAAATCCTAGTTTTCGAGGGCATTCCCACTTGGCATCACTAAATGTTCTCTTTCAATAAAGGTTACTCATTACAAATATAACTAAATATTTCTGGTGCCTCCGTAAAGCAGGTGACTACCTGAATTCACTGATCTGAAGCTGACCACTCTTCCTGTCTCTTGCAGAGTATGCCTCCGCCAATCAGCTCTCTGCTAGGGCTCTCCTCAGGGACAAGCTGAGCACCTACCCACTCTGGCTGCTCACTGGGATCTCCTTGTTTGTGGTCAGAGTCCACAGGCGGGGGTGAGTAATCCTTCACAGGAGTAGAGAATTCCACAGGTCCCGTTCCAGGCAAGGGGAGCTTCAGCAGAGGGTAACTGGGGAGAAGGGAAAGAGGAAGAGTGAGGACATCTGAGAGGCAGTCACTGTGAGATGGTGACACCGGAGTCACTGCAATTCCAACTGCATCCCTCTGCTACAACTGTATAAGAACATCACTTTACTAACCATAAATTTCACAGCTGAAGTTTGGAATTCACCTAGATCAGAAATTTTCACACTTACTTTAGCCACAAAGCCTACAAGGAAACCCAACTAATAGGCTGGCGAAACGTTTTCTGAGATTTTAGACAAGATGTTAAAAACAAAACCTTGTCAATCAGATAAAAAAATTAAAAAAAAAAAAACCCTAGGAGAAAGGATACAAATCCAGTGGAATTCTGATTCAGATGATTGAACAATTGCTCTGTTTTAAAGGGAAAGATCATGAAAACTATGAAGGACATACTGAAGGTGGGGATTACACTGGTCCATGTTAAACAGAAACTAATAGACCCATCACATGACCTCTTGTCAGCAAGTTATACAATAGATGTGTATTTTGTTTCATGTCTCACTTGAAATTTTTATTTATTTATTTGGTTTTTCGAGACAGGGTTTCTCTGTGTGACAGCGCTAGCTGTCCTTGAACTTACTTTGTAGATCAGGCTGGCCTCAAACTCACAGAAATCCACTTGCCTCTGCCTCCTAAGTGCTGGGATTGAAGGTGTATGCCATTATACCCTGCCTAAAATCTTTTTAATATTCATAAATAATTTGTATAAGACAGCTGAGGCAAGAGGTGGCAGTTCTGAGGCTTTCCTATGCTAAGATTCTGAGATGCTATCCTGAAAATAAGCTTAAAAAAAAAAGGGGGGGGGGCTGGAGAGATGGCTCAGCGGTTAAGAGCACTGTCTGCTCTTCCAGAGGACCCAGGTTCGATTCCCAGCACCCACATGGCAGCTAACAACTGTCTGTAGTTCCAGTTCCAGGCAAACACCAAGGCAAATAAATAAATAAATAATAAATTAAAAAAAAAAGGAAGCAGCTTATATAGAGTATAATGCACACACTTCATGTTCAGAGCACTGAGTTCTCACCAATGCATCTGTGTAGCTAATCACTACCTAGACACAGAACATTCCCAGAGCCTCAGAAGACAGCCGTGAGACAACCACCCTGGGGAACTCCAAAGACAGTAACTATAGTCTTCCCTGCTACAAATTAATTTGCTTTTTTAAATTTGTTTTTGGTGTTGAGACTCATACTGCTATGTGTATGCTCTACCATCCAACTACACATTAGCCACAGTTCCACAGTTTTGTAAATAAAAAAAGATTTATTTATTTATTATGTATGCAGTGTTCTGTTTGTATGCCTGAAGGCCAGAAGGGGGCGCCAGATCTTATTACAAGTGACTGTGAGTCTCCATGTGGGTGCTAGGAATTGAACTCTGAACCTGTGGAAGGGCAGTCAGTGCTCTTAACTGCTGAGTCATCTTTCAGGCCCTTGCCCTTTTTTTTTTTTTTTAAAAAAAAAAAACAAAAAACAAACAAAAAAAGTTATTTATTTATTTAGTTAGTTAGTTAGCCAGATACTTACTAGTTAGTGTAGGCAAGAGTGCACATTCCAGAGCACGTGTGTGTCAGAGGACAACCTTCCATCCCTTCCATTACGTAGATTCAGGGATTAAGTCAAGTCAGCAGGCTTAGTAGCAAACACTGTTCACCCACTGAGTCACCATGTTAGCCTAGTTTTGCCTATTTTTGAATATCATATAAAATAAATTCTCATGGTACTAGGACTCTTAGGGACCCCAATAGTAGAGATGCTTCAGTGCCACGTCCCTCGAGCATGAATGTTTAGCTTTGTCATCTCATGCATGGTAAGCACATGCTCTGTCACTGCCTGTAGGTCCTAAGAAACAGGTTTTCCAAATACTGCTTCTTCTCTGATCTGTTTTCTCACCATTATAAGGTTCCTGGGGTCAGTAGTACCTCAGGGAAGGACTGAGGTCCAAAAAAAAAAAAAAAAAAAAAAGGCCCTACTTACAATATACAGTATTTTGGTGTGCTGTGATTTTTATTTTTATCATCTCAAGGTATTTTCTAACTTCTCATTTCTTCGACTAATTGGTTTTAATTTCCATATATTTGCAATTCTCCTGTTTTCTTTCTGTTATTGATCTTTTTTGGTTTTATTCCACTGTGACCAAAAGAGGAACATTCTGGAAGTTCTAATATTAACATCTGTTTGTAGCTTCCTGTGGAGTATATGCATCACAGTACCCTATGGCTGTTGGATGACATGATCTGTTTATGCTTTATTGTTCTAGTTGTTTACAGTAGTGCTGAGCCTCTCTATTTCCTTAATAATTTCCTTTTTTGTTTTGGTGGGGTTTTGCTTATTTTGAGGTAAATCTCACGTAGGGCAGGCTGGCCTTGAATTTAACCACATAGCCGAGGTTGCCTTAAACTCTTGACCCTCCCACCTTTACCCTCCAAGTGTTGCACTGCAGGCTGTACTACCACACCTGGTTCCTGTCTGGAGGTCATTACTCAGTAAATGACTGAGGAACCATCTCTCCAGCAATTTTTTTTTTGTCTATGAGACAAGGTCTCACTGCACACACAGCCCTGGGATGGCCTGGAACCTGCCATGCAGAACAGGCTGATCTACCTACTTGTGCTTCCTGAGTGCTGGGAATATAAGTGTGTCCCCAAATCCAGCTCATTCACTCATTCCCCCACTTCCCAGGGGTGAACAATTCAAGAGTAGGAGAATAAGGTAGTAAAAGACTGAAGTTATTCCTCTGTTACCCCTTTTACTTGAGTAAATCTTGGATGACAAAGTAGGCTTTGATTTCCTACAAGCTTTGAGGATTTTTACAGGGTTGTATGTGAGACCAGAAGAGGTTCTGGTTTTGAATGTTCAACCAGCCACTGTCATGGAGCAGATGAAGAGCTGGCCACTGGGCCTCTCCAGAGCCTAGGCTTTGGAGCAGAGGTCAGAGGTACTTTGAAACTTTGATTTCAGCCAGACTGGCCCATCTAACTGTAAGCATAGACAGGCTTAAGTTACTCTGATTTTTGTTTATTTGTAAAAAGAACATATAAATGTGTCTAAGCAGACAGAGGCAAGCTGTTATATGGCCCACTGTGTGACTCCAAAGACAATCTCAAAACAACCTCAAGTGTAGGCAGAAACGGAGAAAGGGGTTGAAAAAGACCACATAGCCTCAGCTGAAGGTGCCAGTCACTCCTGAAAAGAAAAGCAAGAAGGACTGGGCAGTAGCAGCATACGCCTTTAGTCCCAGCACCAGGAGTCAGAGGCAGGCAGATCTCCAAGAGTTTGAGGCCAACCAAAGCTATACAGAGAAACTGTCTCGAAATAAAACAAGAAAAAAACAAACAAAACAGCAGGAGGAAAAGGAACTAAGTCTGTTCTCGAAGTCCTGAAGCACTGCCATCCTCAGGAGACTTAGTAAGACCTCGCTGTGACACCAACTTCCTCTCTGAGCTGAAGTCTACCTTCCAACACCCCCACATCTATCTATACCTTACTTGGGAAGGCCTAGGGTGAAGTCTCCTTCCTTGTTGGGCCACCCTCTTGGGTCCCAGTAGCCTAACCTGTAGGAGATATAAACACACCCTTGCTACAATGCCTATTTGCTCCAGGTTTCATCAGATTTTCCCAGGAGGGGTAAATAAACAGTTGCTGCACTTAGAAGCCAGGCAGGAGAGAATTTACCAAAGCCCATGTACAAGGCTCAGTGCTTTCTCAGGCTACTGGAAGGTGTATCTTCAGGTCTCAGTCACTAACCCCACAGCCTCAGCACCAGCTTAGGGAAGAAAATCAGACTCCTGGTGCTGTCTGAGAGAAGCCTGACTCTTACATATCCAGCCTCTCAATCCCCAATTCTTCAGCCTAATGGAGAAAGGCACATTCCTAAACCATCATTAGTCACCACCCGCCTCTAGTTCAGTACTCTTCCTTTTTGGAAAGGACTTGGTGATGAACTGGGGTAAACACAGCTATACTGCTATAGCTCTGGTGGCCACTGGATCTGAGTAGGGATATTAAGTGCAGAGGTCTTTTGGATTTATGCTTAACAAATCTTATCTAAGGAATAAAAAACAGCAATAAGGGGACTGGAGAGATGGTTCAGAGGTTAAGAGCACTGACTGTTCTTCTGGAGGTCCTGAGTTCAATTCCCAGCATCCACATGGTGGCTCACAACCATCTATGATGACATCTGGTACCTCTTCTGTATACTGTATACAAAATAAATAAATAAATCTTAAAAAAAAAAAGGCAATAAGATGACACCTGAATGCCTAACACAATTACTAAGAGGTGAATGCTGCTCATGCTTTATTTTCTCTAGGAAATTCTAACAGAAAGGGAGTTGTTCCAACTGAAAAACTTCCCAGAATAGAAAAGGAGACTGAGCTTTGTATGCCTAGGTCCAAGATCTCAATGAGCTCCTGTCAGAGGAGAAGAAAAATGAGGAAGTCTCCATACCATGGCTCAGACAGTGCAGCCTGTCTCCAAACCCTCCATGGTAAAGCATCCCAGAACCAACGATCACAAAAGCCACTCCAAGAGTGCATCCTAAACTATAAGGGTTTATAAAGAAACCACCCTCCTACAAGCCTGACAGCATGACACTCTGTAAAATTAATCCACTGAACTTTTGATTCTCAAGCTCCCATTCTGGTATCAAGTGTGAGACATTGTTCAGGACTTCAAAACAGATCTGTGCTTCCAGAGTCAAGCCAAGTCATCTGGTTAGCCTTTAATGGTACTAGCCTGTGTGTTATCCATGCCAAATGCATTAACTAATATGCCACAAGATACCCAGTTAAGGCTGTTGCAATGGCTCAGTGGGTAAAGGCACCTGCTGACAAGATGGATTTGAGTTCCATCTATCGGACCCACATGGTGGAAAGTTTTCTTTTGACTTCCACACAATAAAGATGTAGAGAACAATTTTTAAAGATACCTACTTAGTTTGCCATATAAACAGGGAAGTTGCTTAAGAAGCTGCTATCGGGGGATGGAGAGATGACTCAGAGGTTAAGAGCACTGGCTACTCCTCCAGAGGTCCTGAGTTCGATTCCCAGCAAACATATGGTGGCTCACAATCATCTGTAATGAGGTCTAATGCCCTCTTCTGTCCTACAGGGATACATGCAGACTGAACACTGTATACATAATAAAATAAACAAACCTTTAAAAAAAATTCACAAGCTGCTCTCCAGAGGACCGGGGTTCAATTCCCAGCACCCACATAGCAGCTCAAAACTCTGTAATTCCTGTTCCAGGGGATCTGAAACCCTCATACCAATATACATAAAGTAAAATTAATTATTTAAAAATAACATGGGGAGGGGGACTTAGTGTAGTGGCACACACCTTTAATCCCAGCACTTGGGAGACAGAGGCAGGTGGATCTCAGTGAGTTCCAGGCCAGTCTGGCCCTCACAGTTGAGTTCCAGGAACAAATGGAAATAGTTCAGTGCTTCCTAGGGTGTGATCCCAGGCTTCTGAACTTGTCACAGCAACAAATTTTTAGGTCCAAAAGAACCGGACGAATGAAAGCCCACCAATCTGTGTTTACCTGTCTTCCGTATGGTTCTGGTGCTATTTCATGTTTGAGAATCCCTACCTTAGCCCATAAACCAGGCTTAGGAAAGTAAAACAGTAAAGAAAAAGAGACAGGCCAGTCAACAGATTTTTTTTTTCTTTCTTTCTTTCTTTATTTGCCTTGGTGTTTGCCTGGAACTGGAACTACAGACAGTTGTTAGCTGCCATGCAGGTGCTGGGAATCGAACCCGGGTCCTCTGGAAGAGCAGACGGTGCTCTTAACCGCTGAGCCATCTCTCCAGTCCCAGATTTTTTTTTTTTTTTTAAATATAGCTAGGTTCTCACTGCACTCCTAATTCATCACAGTATTTTAAACACCAGTATACATGAGCCAGAATGAAGAGGCAGTGAAGAGAGGCCACCACAGGAGTGAGCACCAGTTCTGGGGGCCCAGTTTCCATCTTCAATGGTGCTAAGAACCAGGCAAGTCACTAAACTCCCATTCACTCTGTGGAATGAAGGTATAACTGAACCACGTTCTAAGTACTGTGAGTGAGGAAAAATGAGAAATTTCATTATATTTTTGAATCACCAACATGGCCCTAGATAGGAAGACTCAATGAATGATACTCATCTTTCTTACTGTGAATTAGGGGGGAGTCTGGGATCATTTACAACAGATCTGAACAGGAGGTTCAGTCCTGAGCCAGACTAGTTCTAACATAGCATTGTATTCAGTAAATCTGGATTTTTTTTTTCCCCTTTTGGTGCTAACAGTTGAGCATGCCAAGCAAAGCTCTACCAGTGAGCTATACCCCAGCCTGGAAAAGAGAATTCATTCTAGAGAAAATGATATTAAGATGGGCTCTTTGCGGGGCTGGAGAGATGGCTCAGCCGTTAAGAGCACCGTTTGCTCTTCCAGAGGACCTGGGTTCGATTCCCAGCACCCACATGGCAGCTAACAACTGTCTGTAGTTCCAGTTCCAGGCAAACACCAAGGCAAATAAATAAATAAATAATAAATAAATAAAGTTTTTTTTTAAAAAAAAATGGGCTCTTTGCATGGCTGATAATGTCTTATGTCTAAAGAGACCACTTTACATCAAGTCTCTCATAAAGTCATACTCAGGCAGTCTTCAGGCTTCTATGAGACCTGTGAAAAAAAACCCACAAGCATCCATGGCTTTTACAGACTCTAACAACACAGTAGGCCCCAAGGGACTAGAAGGCTCAATATGAACATGACAAGATGACAAGCTATAGAGAAGCAAGTCTTCAAAGTAAGCCTGTAGTTGGTACCCTGTAAGCTGTTCAAATGCACTTCACCTTGTAGTAGGCTCTTGTTATTAGCTAACACTAAAAGGAACCTACCCCTGCTAGGAAAGAAAAAATAAAAGATTATGCCTTACAACTTCCTTGAAGTTTCTTAGAAGGAGAAAACCATCACTGGTGTTGTGAACAAATCTGGTGTATCACTTTGTCAGACCAACATGGACTAGTTTCATTTTTTAAAAAAACAAAAAAGCTGTTCTCTTATTCACTTTTACAAATTTCTCCCAAAATTCTCTAGTATGCAGCTCCAATGAATATCCTTATTAATTTCCACTATATAAGAATATACAGTGTCCATCACACTTTGGCTTAGTGAAGTCTATTGTCACACGACACTGCTCTACCACATAGAGGGCAAATCAGAAACATACCAGCAGGCTAAGATGCAGAGTCCTGTGAAGAGGATGATGGGGATGGGGTAGGATGCACAGAACAGCCCATGGTTGTAGAAGGCCTGAGATATCTTCTCACGCAGCCTTTCAGTCAGGGTCATCCTCAGCTAAGTTACCTTGTTGCCATCCCGGAAAGTGACCATGGATCAGCCAGGAAGATGCTGAATACCAATGACAATGGACATCATTTGCAGGTACCTAACCAAAAGGGAGAAAAATAAAGTATTTAGGGGCCGGGGAAATGGCTTAGTGGTTAAGAACACTGACTGCTCTTCCAAAAGTCCTGGGTTCAATTCCCAGGACCCATATAGCATCTTACAACTGTCTGTAACTCCAGTTCCAGAGGATCAGCACCCCCACACATACATGCAAACAAACCACCAATACACATCCAATCCAATCCAATCCAATCCAATCCGATCCAATCCAAATATGACACTAGTACTTGGTTCTGCACACCAGGACTGACAATAAGAGACTAGAGACTGGTTTCAGGATATGCAGAGTCTGTAGAAATGAGTCTCAATGTAGGCACATGTATACATATAACCTTGGTACCTTTGTAAGTGACTATAAGCTATAAAAGCTAGAGTTCTCTATAGTTATTAAGGGAAGAGAGCCCATGGTTAAAAAAAAATGCAAGTTGCTCATTTATGTTGTAGCAGTAAGAAAGGCTAGGGTTTAAAAGATTAAGGGCTAACACAGCAAACTCTGGAACACTGAGGAAGTTGAGTAAGTGGGCTTCATAGCTGGGTATAAGATAACCAAGCCAGTCAGATAAGAGGAGAGATGGGGCTCCTGGCCAGCTCTCCACCCACAGCCCTCAGAAGTAATTGAGAAACTTGTCAGACACCATTATCCTTTCACACAGTCTTGTGTCTAATGCAGCTAATCATAACCGACTAACTGTGAGTAAGAGTGGCTTCTAACAAGAAGCTCCTGCCTGGAAGACCACATCAGAGCACCCTACAAACAAGGAGTTAAACATGAAGCAACGAAGAAAGGCCATAGCTACAAACAGTGCCTCTGATAGAGGTGACAACATGCCATGGTAAAACTGCAGGCTGATCATCTAAACGTGAAAACACAGCTCAATATAGTTAACCACACTTAGACATCTGCAAGGTTGGAGGGTAGTGACTCTGGCCAAGTGACTAATAGCAAGTACACAGTCAAGGTCAATAACTAACAAACCTGGAGATGGACAGAGTGGGGCTTCAACTCCTAACTCCTAACATGAACAGTGCATGACAATGCATCTCTGTGGTTGGGCCAGGGGACAGGCATAGATCGTGTGGACCCTCCACATGCTTCACCCAATCTCACAGTAGTTACCTCAGTCTTCATCTAGTCTTTGCCATAATCCTATAAAAACTCTAAACTACAAAATTCTATGGCTTCTTCCTCTGTTGAAAATGCTTCTATTTTTCAGGAGTTTCTATTGCTTTTGCTTATTTTCTCAAATTTCCTTAATGTTTTACTTTTCTGTAATAATAGTTAATAAAACTTAGCAAAGTCAGGGGCTGGAGAGATGGCTCAAAGGTTAAGAGCACTGACTGTTCTTTCAGAGGACCTGAATTCAATTCCCAGCAATCACATGATGGCTCACAACCATCTGTGATGACATCTGGTACCCTCTTCTGTATACTGTATACATAATAAATAAATCTTAAAAAAAAAAAAAACTTAGCAAATTCCCATAAGTGTTCACCTCTTTAATTTTCACTGGCATGAGACAGTGAACTTGAAAGCAACTGTTTCAACTGGATTTTTTGGCTGTTGAATGTCCAGCATCACGGGTCATCAGGCTATAAACAACAAGGCTATAAAATATAAAAGGTCCTGTAGCTCTAAACAACGGATTACTCTCATCAGTCTAACCAAGCAAGCCAAAGACCTTTCTTTCTGGCTCTAGTTATTAGTTCTCAACCTTTTTCCAGATTAGGATTTTTGTTCTTGTAGATGCTAGGAATCAAGTCCTGGGCTCACAAATGCTCAGCAACTGCTATACTACTGAGCCACACACATTCCAGCCCCATATTAGGCATTTGTAAAAGATCACTCCCTTAAAGGCATAAGCAAGCATGCCTATATAACAGATAGCACCTTCAGCTGCTCTGCTAAATGGGTCCTTTAAACATCCTCTCTGTCTCCTTCTGTGCATGAGCCAGACTCAGAGAAATCCTTAGAAAGTTTGCACAACCCTCAAACACTTTGTTGAACAAACAGTGATTACTAATAAAGACTGTGCAGTATGATCTGTCCTCAACAACAACAACCAAAACAAACAAACAAAAAACACCAAAAAGCTCAAGACCTTGAATAACAGTCACCAAACTACACTTACTCAAAGGCAGTGTCAGGTTGTTCTTTAGGAGCTGAGGGCAGATGGATCCTACCATTCCTGCCTGCTGTCAGCTGTCTCCTTTTTAAAGTAGCAGCAGTCCATTGGGACTCACAGGCTTCTACTAGGTCCACAGGCCTGGTTATCAAAGTGCATCGCCTTAAGTCAGGCCATACCAGCTGGGCCTCACTGTCTGGACACTGGCTCCTGAACAGAAGGGAGGAAGAACTGGCTATTACTGGTGGTGCTTATGCACACACAGAGTTTGTTCCCAAGATCCCCAGGCTGTTTTGGCCCCAGTCCTTCCTGAAGACTGGCTCATCAACTTTTTTTTTCTAGTCTATAAGCCATCTTATAACCTTCCAATAAGTCCTTTTTCTTGTTCTAACTTAGTTTAAGTTCATTTCTGGTTTTTGCTAGTAATCTTAAACCAATGAAATAAAACAGGAAGTTCTTACAGAAGATAAAGCTTCTAGAATTCTCTTCTTGGTATTTAAGTTTAAATTCACTTTTGTTCCATGTTGCTGTTTCCTTGGTCTGTGCTACCAGGAACTTGCTCAGACATGTGTCTTGGCTTGATTAAGTTCACTGATGACAACAAGGTTATAAAGTTGACTCCTCAAATGTCAAAATCAGAAATCAGAAGCCAAAGGAGTCATATCTCAGCTGATTCACAAATCAAAGGAATGGCCACCACTCCTACCTTCCCAGAAGTACTAGACTTCAGGAACGCATGTGGTCTTCCGGTCTAGGGCCTTCTAAGGAGATACAAAGAAGTCTCCATAGGTCTCTTTACTAGGGAGTGAACACAGGCAGCAAGTGTGGTTGCTGATAACAAATGGTTCAGATGATCACCCTCAAAAGACAGGTCAATGAAGTCTCCAGCAGAGGACCTGTTCACCAGTGGGGCATGTAGGGACCTTGAGTTAGGACTTCTTACTCCAGTACCCTCTACCCTCTCTCCTGCCCCCAAAGCAAAGCAACACAAAGAAATACAGCTGCCAGAGACACAAGCAAGATGTTCCCTGGAGACAGACTACCTTAACTAGCTGCCCAAATCTCTTCCCTTAAATGGTTTCCAAGTCAAACCCTCCAGGAAATTCTATTTCTCATCTTTATCTCCTTCCCTGGCCTCTCTTTTGTACAGATCAGCTACAAAGAAAAGGGGCCCGTCTCTAACATGAGATGAGCACTAAAGCTAGAATTCACTCCATCCTGTGGCAAATACAACTCCCAACTCTCACTGATACCATTTACACTAATTGTTTATCTGCAGATCATCTGGAAAACAAGTTCAAATTTCAGCTCATAACACAGTTCACCTACCTGAAGAGGAGACACAGTAGAAATTTTAATACAAAATTTACCCAACCTGAACCAATAACCTGTTTTTCCTATGTTGCCCCAGAGTTACAGGTTGCTGCAGATCAAAATCTACAGCCCTTCTCTCTGTATTTAAAGAGACAGTCTTGCCCTGGAGGCCCAAGTAGACCTATTACACAAAAATATATGGGGAAAAAAAAAAAAAAAAAAAAAAAAAAAAAAAAAAAAAAAAAAAAAAAAAAAAAAAAAAAAAAAAAAAAAAAAAAAAAAAAAAAAAAAAAAAAAAAAAAAAAAAAAAAAAAAAAAAAAAAAAAAAAAAAAAAAAAAAAAAAAAAAAAAAAAAAAAAAAAAAAAAAAAAAAAAACAAGCTTGGGCATAGTGGTACAAGCCTTT
>PVIH01012319.1:35928-64260 GCA_004025045.1 Sigmodon hispidus | reverse complement strand
CCAAGGACCCAGCAATACCACTTCTGGGTATATACCCTAAAGAGGCACATTCACACTCCAAAGGTATTAGCTCAACTATGTTCATAGCAGCATTATTTGTAATAGCAAGAACCTGGAAACAACCTAGATGTCCCTCAACTGAAGAATGGATTAACAAACTGTGGTATATCTACACAATGGAATACTACGCAGCAGTAAGAAAAAATGATATCCTAAAATTCACAGGCAAATGGATGGATTTGGAGAATATCCTCCTGAGCGAAGTCTCACAAACTCAGAGAGATAAGCAGGGGATGTACTCACTCACTAATGGTCTCTAAACAAACAAACAAGAAAAAAAAAAGCCAAACATTAGAGAATTTTTATAGGTTATAGAATTCATAAACACAAACTTGGTCATGGGTTAAATTGACAGCAAGAAAAATTGTTGTAACCTGCTCTCCTATACCCCATACTCTTGCTTTTGGTAATTTTGTTCTTTTCTCTTTTGATTTTTGTCAGTCACTTAGTGGTTTCTTCAGGTTTCTGGTTTTTGCATCTTTGTTTCACTGGTTTGTCTTATTGCAAATTCATCCTATTTTTACTTGTGAGGTTTCTTTTCTTTGATTTTCCTATTATGGTATGAATGTACTTTGACTTGTTTGTTACTATAGGATTATAAGTTTAATTTTATCATTTTTTAATATAAGCATTATTTATATAAACATCAATAACATCACTGTTCTAGCTACATTACACTAAATATGGATTATGAATGTGGATTTTGGAAATCTGCTAAATCTGTGTATTCACTGATATGGTGGCTAAATTAGACCAAGATACACAACTGGCTCCCCATATGTAGATGACCTTCTTAATGAAGGCATATACAAATTCATTCTGGTTCGTAATATATCTTTTGAAGAGACCAAACCATGTCAGTTTTTTCTGTAAATAAGGTTTTGTGCATCATGTTGAGCCAGAACTCAGTGTCATGCTTTCTTGCTGTTACAACTAGTTTTTAGTAGAGTAAGAACAATGTTGGCTATCAACACCCATGGATAAGAGTAAATTTTTAATTTGAGAATTGGAAGTGCATTCTGCTGCAGTCTATGCTTTTAGTTTTCAGAGGATACAAGGCAATTCCATCAAGACTATCCTAAAGTCTGCTGGCAAATGCTTGACAATTTTCTCCTTTTGAATCTCTAAGGATTCAAACTGACACAAACACTCATACCATATTTCCATTAATGTGCTTTCCTTTATTTATTTATTTATTTGCTTGTCTGATTTATTCACTTATTTAGAGAAAAGAAAGAAAACATTAGTAAGGTCTTTTCTGAATTTTTTTTTTTTTTTTACTACTCATTGTTCTTCAGAGCCATCTCAATGCGAAACTCTAACAATACAGCAATATGTTTTCTAGATTAACTCTCTCTCTCTCTCTCTCTCTCTCTCTCTCTCTCTCTCTCTCTCTCTCTCTCTCTCTCTCGTGTGTGTGTGTGTGTGTGTGTGTGTGTGTGTGTGTGTGTAAAGTTACTTGGTTTTGAGAGCAATTGGAATTTGAGAAATGAGAAAACGTAGGAGAAATGTGAACATTAAGAACAACCCATTAATCTTACTTGATGGACTGCTACTATGTTCAACAAAATTTCAGAATTGATAGCTCAGATCGTAGCATAGTTATAAGGAAAGCCATAGTAACCACCACAGCACATGGTTAGACATTGTTGGGTCTAACAATGGGTCTTATTCTATTTTTTAGGGGGAAAGTATTTTGGAAAATGAGCAGATAATCACACTGAAATTCTGAATGTTTCATTAAGCATTTATTTTCATTACTGACACAATATTCATCACTAGCAAATTATTTCAGTTATTTGACTCATATATCAGGGTAGTTTTGTAATGAAAACTTCTTTTTCAATGGATTTCATCTAAATATGGCAGCCTTTCAATTTACCCCTTTCATAAATAAAGCTATCAATGTGCAGTTACAAATGTGTTCCTTCACACTCAAAATAGGCTTTAAGAATTTTTTTCAAAGATAGGTGAAGATAATATATGCTTTATGTATCCATGTTTTGAAACATAGTAGGTACAATGCTACAGTTAGTGCTAAAGCTTCACAATATTCTCTTATATATCAGCTTTATGCATGTTCAAATAGGCATAAAGGAGGTATATTGGTAAAATTAGTTTTATAAGTTTCATCAAGAACTTAAATAGCATTCTCTACAAACTCTCCACAATTGTATGCCTCCTATTTATTATTATGAAAGGTAAAATCAGTCATAGGAGATTCCAAATGTTTGCTTCTGCCATAATAACAATCAATTCAAAGAAGTGGAGAGTTAATATGAGCATTGTCAGTTGCCAAGAATATCTTTTAATTTTTGAATTTCAGAAACAAAAAAAGCAAAGCATGCCCAAGCTGCAAACCACAACCACTGAATGGCTTGGGATCAGAAACACCATGGACTGACCCCTTGGATCCCATTCCTCCTAGAGGAACACCTGACTCAGTTTGATGTTGGGGGGAGAAAAGTGGATTTGCCAGGAATGGGGGTTGAACTAAGCAATATCGGGACCTTGGGACCTTGGGACTGCCTGCCCAGGTGGGAGATGGGGAGATGTGGAGATGAAAGAGTAACTTGATCTGGTGGGAGGGGGAAGGGACCTTGATTAAGGATATATAGGGATAGAAAGTGTGACTTCTTTATTCATAATAAAAAAAGAAAAAGATAAAAAAGAAATGATGCAAATAAACCCAGAGTCATTCAAAGTACCATTTTAGTCCTATGTGGGAAGGAGGATGGCTATTTCCTGGCAGTTTTTTGACCTCATTAATTCTTTGTATTTGATCAG
This sequence comes from Sigmodon hispidus, assembly GCA_004025045.1. Taxonomy (NCBI): domain Eukaryota; kingdom Metazoa; phylum Chordata; class Mammalia; order Rodentia; family Cricetidae; genus Sigmodon; species Sigmodon hispidus. Next base: position 61,413 of record PVIH01012319.1, on the reverse strand, counting down.
ACACTATCTCTGTACTCTATGTGTCTGGAATCAAGACCATTTTAATGCATCCTTTACTAATCAATTAATATAAGATATCAATAAGAACTTCAAAGAAGAAGAAAAATAAAAGTTTATGTTTTGAATAGCACAAAGTTAGGAACTTGTGAGGAGGTAAAGGATAAATAGTGATTTGGCACAGTTACATCTGCTGGGAACAGCAAAAGACTTAAAGCCAGCAGTGCTACTTGACAAAAAGCCAGCAAAGCTATTCTGCATGATTATTGCTGTTGTTTATTTTTGGTTTCGATCAGTGAATGCATGGTGCCTGCTTATTGGGTTTTTAATATTTGTACAAAATCATGATATTCAATTCATGAACATTTTTTTATGAATCATGTATACCTTTTCCCTAGAGTATGGTTACTTGGCTTCTCCCAAGTCCTAAGCATACTCTTCCTCCTGATTTTAGGGGAGATATCTTTATCAACTGAAGATCTTTATGCCTGAGGGTTTAAAAAGCCAGAGATCACTTTATGAGGCTCTGAGATATTTCTGAAAGATCTACTCTTGTACTTCCTCAAGATCAAAATACTCAGAACAAAGTAAACTTAAAAAAGTTAATGAGGTTCAGAGGGCTAGAGCATATGGCAGCAGATCAGCTTACTTCCTCCTATATTCTCAGCCAGCTGCGTAGCCTATATAACAACTTTAGATTGGCTGAAGTAACCTCTGCCCTACACAAAGACTTATATGGATGGTCAAAGAATGCTGTGGGGAAAAGTGACAAAAAAATGAGGTGTCAGCATCCTTTCTTACAAAATATAGGTCTTGCAGTGCCACTATGATATCATATGACCAAGAAACAAAAGAATACCTAGACTATTCTAATTAGATTTAAGACTTCAACATTGCATTATGCCAGAAATTGAATAATAATCACAGCAGTTTATGCCTGAAGAATTTTCTTAGGTATATTGGCATCCTGACTATGTTGGAGTGAGGAAAGTGGGTCTGCCAGAAGTGGATGCTGAACTAAGCCATATTGGGACCTTGGGACCTCCTGCCCTTGCTGGGAAAGGAGATAAAGAGATGTGGAAAAGAGAGAGTGACTGGAAGGTGTGGGAGGGGGAAGGGAGCTTGAATAAGGATATACACAGACAAAAAAATATGACTTTATTCATAATAAAAAAAAATGTTAAAAGGAGTTAATAATACAAAAAAATACAAAAAAAAGAGTTAATAATTGCTCAGGATGTGGCAATATGCTTTGGCTTGCTTTGAGATTTTTTTTTTACTACCCTTCAAACCACAAGACCTGCCTAGACCTTGGGTTATGCGGTTCATGAGGAAAGATGACTGCAAAAGATAACTCTGTCTGTCATAGTCTATCTGTGATGACTAAAAGAAATGCAAGAGGAAGTTAAACATTTATCTCAGAACAAAACTGGTATGACTTCTGTTTTAGATCAACATACCTTAGTTGTGGGATTATGCTCTTGTACACTGTAAATGTTTGTCACTATAAATATTGGTTTAACAAAACTTTGATTGGGCAGAAGCTAAAAGACAGAAATTTTAGGTGGGGCTATCAGACTAAGAGTACTTTGGGAAGAGAAAGAACAGAAGAAGATGCTCACTAGATGAAGATAAAGGAAGATGGGAATGATAAACTGAGAAAAATTACAAAGCCATGTGGATAAGAAATATGGGTTAACTTAAAGTATGAGAGTTAGATAGCAATATGCCTGACCCATAGGCCAAACAGCTTGTAATTAATATAAGCGTTTGGGTGATTATTTGAAACTAAATTGCTGAGGTACTGGCTGCGGATGAGGATGGCAGAGAAATGCCCAACTACATGTCTGCTAACTAAATCTGTATAAAAAAAGAAGCACTCTGTTTGATAGTTCATCATGTTCCAAGAATCTTCCAACCACCATGAACTTATGCAGTCCTCTCTTGTTCATTTCCTATGTCCTCTCTGAACCCTGTCAACTGCCAGGGCTGCCCCCCAGGCAAAGAATTAATACAGTAATGTGCCTGGTATTATTCATTGAAAAGTCTTTTTAGTGTAAAATTTATTTTATTATCAAGCATAAATTTTGCTGCAGCTTCTTTAATTCTTCCCGGTCAAGTAACATATATCTAAGAAAGTTATTTTATGTATATTTAACTCAAAATCTAATTTTTCAATCATTAATTTTTGTAAAATAATCAGTATGGAGAGAGAAACAAGAATGTATTAGTGTCACTGATGAAATACACAGTTATATGTCTATAACATCACCCCTAACATTCCACAACTAAATTTTCCAATATGCTGGCAAATAAAATATAGCTGGTGTCAGAGATTCATAGATGTCCACACAGACAGCTTATATTTAGTCCTAAGTTGTTGAATCTGTAGTTGCCAACATATTTGGTTATATTTTAAAAATTACTGTTCTTCTTGTCTCCAAATGTGGTAAGGTATGCCGTTTGTCTTTTAGACAGCCTTTACATTTTTTATTACATATTTTTATAAATCTATTTCAAATTATTTATACCAGTCTCTTATATCTGTAGGGTGTTATTTAATTTTATGTTCTAAACTGGACATTCATGTTCTGATGCTTCATATAAAGTAGAGAAAAAGTATTATTTTCTGCTGACTTAGCATAACCGTATTCAACTGCACTATTAACACTTAAACTGAAGATGGTACTTAAACTGTACTGAAACATAATTTAAAAATAACTGTAAAATATCAATATTGTGACTGTTTCTTCTCATTCATCATGTCTCCATTGTGACTAGGATGCTCATTTTAAAATCAATTATGTCATTTTTATGACAACAAAATAATAAATTACAAATAAGATTAAGAACAAATATTTTCTCATGAATGAGAATTATCAGTATGTATAAAGTAATTTTGTGGTTCTTAACCAATCAATATTAGGCATTTTATAAAAGCCCCAATTATTTTGGAGCTGCATATTTTAATTTTACTTTGTAATCATTCTCAAATATGTTCTTACAATATATGTTAGTGCTCCCCACTGTAGTCAGCAGAAGTATCTATTTGAGACAAAGAAATATGAGACCAGTAAAATGTAATTATAGTTGAATTTGCTTTGAATTTTGACTCATTTATATACAGTATGTTTTTCTGGGGTTGATACTGTATGTCTATCAAAAAGATGTTCTTTGGTCTAGGTGCTTCACTGCATAGGTATGCACAGATAATTATTAAATTTTTAATTTCCTCTGCAAATGAAGCTTCTTTATGCTTTATTATTACTTTTAATATTTTAGTAGCCATATTTTAAATGCACAAAAGAACAATATAACCATAACTGTAAAAGAAATATGTTTTTAAACTTATTCTATTTTACTTTGTCTCTTCACACTCAGATCTGTACATCTTCAGAGCATAGCTAATATGGGGAATTTTGTGTCTATTTCTTCTGCCCATGTTCTGAGTTTTACAGCTCTTTACTGTCTGTGATACATACCATTTATACTTATACAACAGATATCACAAAAAGAAAGCAGCACTCATTTAGAGCTGTCCTTTTTATTAATCTTCCACACATTCTTATTTGAATGCAGGGCAGTGTTGCTAGCATCCTTATATTCTGTTTTTTCAATCATTTGATATTCAAAATCTACCTAAAATAAGGAAAAATACTAATCCATCTTGTAGGTAGAGTTTTTCCATACAGAGAGCTGCTTTAAAATTACCACTCATAGACATACATTATTTGTAAATGATTGGCCAATAGCTTAGGCTTATTATTAACTAGTTACTATACTTTAAGTTTGACCATATTTCTTACTTACTCTCTATGACATGATAGTACCTTTATTAGCCTGGTATGTTCATCTCCTTATCTTTCTGTGTCTGGCTGGGGACTCTTCAGACCCCATCCTTATTTATTTCACTATCCTCTGTGACTGGATGTTATACCTATAGTTCTTATCTGGCTATCAATCTGTCAGCTTTTTGTTAACCAGTGAGAGTAATACATATTCACAGTGTACATAAGAATAATTTTAAATTATTTCCTCCTTTTATCAAATTAAAAAATGCTTTATAACATATTAAATGTATATATAAAAGAGCAGTTGTTAAGAATTAGTTACAATATCCAGTACATTGTAATTGACAAAGTTGGAGAAAATATTTGCTCTCTTATCTTTCTGAATTCAGAAAATTTTATAATTTACCTTTTATCATAAGTAAGCGAGAAAAACTGTAATTCTATAATTATAACTATTTAGTCTTCAATTTTATGAGACCCCAAAAGTGTCATTTACTAACTAAACACAGGGACATCTTGCTGCGTGGACAGCCATTCAAGGTTTCTTTGTAATGTTGTGTCATTCAACTGTGGCTTAAAGGTCTAGCATATCTGTCATACTTTCCTGTGAAGAAGAATTTTGGAAGTACTATTTTGCCTTGTGTTGGCAAAGTTTAGCAGCCACATTTTTGTATGTCCTGCATGTCCAAATTGGACAGTACACTGCCAACAGTTGAGGTAAGGGCAATTACTATCCTAATAACCAATTTTATTCACAAAGAAAGCAAACTACACATGGAGTTTTTATTTCATTTTTTATATTCATAATCTTTGCTGAAGTAGATCAGTGCTTTCAGGACTAGTGTGTCTCACTGTCATAAGAAAGCCTGGATTATTAAACATTCCAAATGCCACATTCTGTAGATCTTTGGAGTGTTTAAATATCATCTACGCACCTAAATATATTTGCATATGACATCAAAAACATACCTAATATGGCTAAAAGTTTGATTATTATAGATATTATGTAAGATGCATTTCTTAATTACATTTTAAAATACACTGCATAAGCACAATATCCAAACAAGAATAGAAATATACATGAAGTATAACAAATATAACATGAAACTTTTATCAATAAACTAACATCTATATCAATGTAAAGTATTTAAGTTTTTTATATTAAAGTAGATGAAATAATCCATCTTTTAACCCCATCATTTATATATCCTCCTTTTCTTTTTGAATGAGGTCTTTGAAACTACTTTTTTTGTTCAGCATTTTTTACCATTATTGATAACAACTTATAACCACTCCCCATAAATTATAATAAATATTTATTACTCATATTTGGGAGAATGTAGGTATAGTTTCCTAGACTACTTCCTGCTAATTGGGGCACTGGTAATCTTGGAAGGATCCTGAGAAAACTCATAATTATGAATTATGGTCAAGTCCTGAATGGATTATATTGTGAGGCTGGATTATCTCATTTATCATCCTAGAAGCTGTTGTGGATTGAGAATTCTTAGGGGGCTGTTACAGAAGCACTATGAAAGGCTAAATCACTTGTGCCATCTGTTTTTTTGGTTTTTGTCTCTGGCCTGAAAATAAGAAACTTTTAAAGGAAATATCTCTATCTGTATTAAAACAAGTATAGACTATGCATTGTACAAAAGTCAGCCATAGGAAAAAAATGATATGTGTTTGAGCGGGTATATATCATGTGTCCTGCAGTTCTTTTTAGGTTTTATTTTTGTTTGCAGTTTGGATTTCAGGATGTCTTTTGATATAGGATGTTTTTCTTTATGATGTGAATTACCCTTGTATATTAAAAAAGACTGTTTTGTCCTAAGGCAAGGCATCTTAAAAGACAATAGGAAATCCAAGCATAGATAAAGGTGAAAGAAGGTGGAATCAGAGGGAGACACTGCTAGCTGTCTCCCAAGGAAGCAAAATATAAAGAAACACAAGTAAACCACTAGCCATGTGGCAAGATATAGATTAATAAAAATGTGTTGACTTAAGATGCAAAAGCTAGCTAGCAATGACACTGTGTCATAAGCTGAGTAGTCCCTTTATTATCCAATGGTAATTTTCATCATACATAAATGCATTTTAAATCAGTTTTTCTCAACCAAACTTGAATTAAATTTCTTTAAGCCAGAATGAATGTATAGTCTCTTATTTCCTTTGGAAACAAAATCAAAAACTTTACACCAAAGTAACATATCTTTTGACTTAAAATTTAAAATCAAGATGCTTTTAAAATATGTAAGTACATTTAATCTAGCAGGTTTCACAATCAAACTTCACTTAGCATCCAAAAAGTGCTAAAAGAATAAAATAACACACAAAATGCATAGCTTCTGTGTTTTCCCCATATTTATGTAACTTGCATTTTTAATACTTGTTTCTGTTTAAGAACTTTATTTTAAAACTGTAATTTTTATTCTAAAAATGAATATATTCTTTTGTTCTCTCACTCAAGTCTATGCATATTTTAAAACACACTGTGATCCACTTAGGGGCTCTTTTGGTCTGAATCTGTTCTTAATGTGTATCTGTAACCGTTTCCGTCTTCATGACCTAAAAAAATTGATGTATAACTTTGATCATGGCATGCTGAAATTTACTCCTCCCCATTGGTTTCCTTGGGTTCTAGTCTCATGTCAGAGACACATTTCCTCCTATCTGTGAAAGCCATTTTTACCATATTTTTGGGAAGTTTCTGGATTCACACCACTGAGTAGTGTGTCACTTACAGCTTAAAAACACCATGTAAGTATTTGGTAATAGGGCTTCTTAAAAGAGTTACCCATATTTGTTATTAGTACCAAGCCAGTAAGCCATTTTCAAAGGAGCTGTACCTCTACTTCCTTCCAGTAAACATAGACCACCAGAGAAAATACAGCTACCAAGAAGCCGTGCTTTGTGGATATATGTTAAATATTTAATAAATCCTAGGATATCAGACATGCTACCCAGTCAAATCCTAGGCAGACAGCTCAGGAAATTTTTGATTCTTCAATAAAAGGATAAACAATTTTGTCAATCACACACACCTTGAATACAAGGATAAACAGCTGAGTCAATCACACACACCTTGAATCCCATTACAGGGAAAGCTGAGAGTGGTAACCAGCATCCTCTATCCCATAACTCCAGAGACAGAACTTCTTCTGTTTCTGTGAGTTCAAGGCTACACACCTTTAACCCTAATCTGGATGGGATAGAGTATATAAGGGTTGTAGAAACCAGGCAGACAGAAGCACTGGTAGAAGCTACAGGCAGAAGCGACCAGGAGCAAGGCTGATGATGTTGCAAGACAGCTGAATGAGAATTGACTGTGGTGCTTCCTCTCTCTGATATTTCAACCTCCCCCCCCCAATATTTGGCTCTGAGTCTCATTTGTGTTACTACAATGCTTAACTCCATTGTTGAGGGTCTAGAATTTTTTAAGCTCTGTCAAGTTTTAGGAGGAAATTTTGACCACATGGCAAAGTTTTCCTATCCTGAGAGCAGCTTCCCATATTAGTTGTAAATGTTTAGCTAATAACTCAATCTAATTGTTAACTAGCTCTTACATTTTAAGTTAACACATACTTCTTGTTTACTCTCGGTCATGTGATGGTACCTTTATTAGCATGGCGTGTTTATATCCTGCTCTTTCTGTGTCTGACTTGGGAATCTTCTGACTCTACCCTTCCTCATCCCAGTATTCTCTATGTTTGGATATGCTGCCTCTACTTCCTGTCTGGCAATCAACCTGCCAGCTTTCACTAACCAATGAGAGTAATACATAATCGGAGTATACAGAAAAAATATATATAGCAAAATTAAAGAAAATATTCTTTCATCTATCTTATCTTTGTGAGTCTTAGCTTTCATGTAAAATTTACCATTTATTATAACTAAGGGAAAACTACAACTATCTAGTCTTCAATTTCAAGAACCACAGTAGGATATAATATTACTCAAGTAAACAAGAAGTACATTGCAAGCAACCTTCAATTTCTAGAAATGACAGAGACATCTGGCTACCTGGATAGTCAAACAAACTTCTCTTATAACATAGAGACATCTATCTTCTGCCAACAGGCCCAGCATTTTTGGTAGATGTTTAGTAACGTAGTAAATATGAAGAACTATTTCGCCCCTTCTGGCATAGTTTGACAATTTCTTCTCCCTGTGTCGTGCAGAATGTCTGGCAGTTTTCTCAGCAATGCAAAAATATAAAAGATCATCTTCCCTTGTTCTGGCAAAGTTCCAGAGATCACTTTCACATGGATACTACATGTCCAGTTTATAAAGCATGTGTCAAGCAGTAAAGGCAAGAACCGTCTTTTGCCCAATGGCCAAATGTTGCCACAAAGAAAGTAAACTTTATATGGAATTGCTTCAGTGCCTTTTATTTTTTTTTCAAGTAGATTGGTGCTGCTAGGAGCATACATGTCTCACCATCCAAAAAAAGTCTAAGGTCTTAAAACATTTTAAATGTCATGTTATGTAAGTCTTTGAAGTGTTTAAAGGTGATTTATCTAATTGAAAAAAAGAAATATATCTTGGTATATCTTAAAATATAAAGAACAGGACTATAATTTTAACTGTCCTAGATGATTAACTATTAATATATATTTTGATTGTACATTAAAATCTTAAATGAGTTACATAAACATAATATCTTAAACAAGAATTGAAATATACATACAGTATAACAAAATTAACCTTAAATTTGTATCAACAAACCAAAATCCATACCAATGTAAAGTACTTTTGAGATTAATAGTTGTTTCTTGGATCAAGGTAGATTCAATAATCTATCTCATCATTTTTATGTCGAATTCTCCCCCTTTTTTTAGAAAGAGATTAACCATTTAAAATGAAAACAAATATTTATAGAAAATATTTTGGGAATTTGGGCATAATACTTCCTGCTGATTAGAGGCACTGTCAGTATTATAATCATCTTGAGAAAATTTAGAAATATGGTTAAATCTTGGCAGTAGTAGTGTCTGAGGCTCCATAATCTCAGCAATTTGCTTTCAAGATATTTTAGTCAATCAAATCATATTAGCCTGGAAGCCATTCAGAGGTTCTCCTCTTCTGTGTAACTGAAATCAGAACCTCATTTCCAACACGTCATATCCTTAGGTCAGATTTCAAAATAAAAGTATCTTTAAAATGTTGGTTTAGTTTAGCAGACTTTATAATCAAATATCTTTCTGCAGATAGCTCATTAACAGTTAAAAAATTAAAAGAAAACAAATAATATGCATAATCTACACTTTTTTGTATTTTTCATGTATACATGAGTTACCTCAAAGAAATCAGTAGTCCTCCTATACACTAAAGCTAAAAGGGCTGAAAAAAAAAATAAGTGAAACAAAACCCTTTACAATAGCTGCAAATAGCATTAAATACCTTGGTATAAGTATAACATAAAAAGCAACAGATATGTTTGATGAAAACTTTAACTACTAAAGAAAGAAATTGAAGAGGATATCAGAAAATGGAAAGATCTCCCATATTCCTGGATATGTAGGAACAACATAGTAAAAATGGCAGTATTACCAAAGCAGTCTACAGATTTAATGCAATCCCCATCAAAATCCAAAAACAATTTTTACAGACCTTGAAAGAATAATACTCAGTTTCATTTCAACAAATGGTGTTGGCATAACTGGATGGTAGTGTGCAAAAAAATGCAAATAGACCCAAATGTATTACCCTATACAAAACTCAAATCCAAATGGATCAAAGACCTCAAACTAAACCCAGATACACTGAACTTGATAGAAAAGAAAGTGGGAAATACCCTCCAACGCATTGGCACAGGTGACCACTTCCTAAATATACCACTAAGAACAATACTCGATATGTAGGATCTCCTGAAACTGAGAAGCTGCTGTAAGGCCAAGGATACAGTCATGAAGACAAAACGATAGTCTACAGAACAGAAAAAGACCTGTCAGAATGGCTAAGACTAAAAACACAGATGACAGCCTATGCTGGATAGGATGCAGAGGGGAACACTCCTCTTTGTTGGTAGGTGTGTTTACTTGTTTAGCCCTTCTGGAATGCAGTATGGTGGTTTCTCAGAAAACTGGGAATCAATCTCCCAGTTTTCTGGATGGATCCAGCAATACCACTTTTAGGCATATACCCCAAAGACACACATTCACACCCCAAAAGCATTACCTCAAGTATGTTCATAGCAGCATTATTCATAATAGCAAGAACCTGGAAACTACCTCAATGCCTCTCAAATAAAGAATGGATTAGTAAACTATGGTACATTCACACAGTTGAGTACTACTCAGCAATAATAAAAAATGATATCCTAAAGTTTGCAGGGAAATGGATGTTTTTGGAGAATATCCTCTTGAATGTGGTATCACAAACCCAAAAAGATAAGCAGGGGATGTGCTCACTTATTAGTGTATTTTTTTAAAAAAGGTTGTTATTGTATACAAGATCTTATGGCTAGAACATAGTTAATGACACAGTTCCTCACTTCTGCATTGATGGCCTCTGGCAGGGGTGTGGGTGAGGGCTTTTTTTTTTTTTTTTTTTTAAGGGGCTGGCCACAGGGAGTTTAATTAAGTTCCAGTAAGGAAATGAGCAGCATCATGAACGTTTTTTGCTTTTTTGGGTATTTTTGTAAATGGGGAGATCATGAAAGTGAGAGTTTGATGGGGTGCATGATGTAAACTCACAGAAGAAAGAGTGACTAGAATGGGCAGGAGGGGGAATGGAGCTTGAACAAGGATATACATAAATAAAAATATGACATTATTTATAATAAAAAACTATATATCAAATGACTTAAATAAAAGTTTGGTTTACATTAAAAAGGAAATAAAAATATTATGCTGGGAAAAATATCACTTTTACTGTCTCCTTAAATACTTTATTTTTAAAGTATTTCTTTGTATAACTACATATATTCTTTTATTCTATTTCAAGTCTCCATACAAACTCAGAGGTTTTCTCCATCTGTATCTGTTTTGTTGTATATCTTTATTTTTTTAATCAGGAGAGTTTTTCAATTACTAAACTTTGCTGCTGCCTCCACCCCATTTAGATTCAACATGATAGAGATATCAATTGAGTTATGCTTATCTTCCCAATACTAGAAAGCAGTAATAAGTATCATGAAACTATGTTTTTAAGTCAACAGATATGCTCCCAAATTCAGCATATCTGAATGGAAGAAAACTATTAGTATCACTATCTAGGTGAGAGACTACAAAAAAATGGCCACCATACTCAGCTTATGACTGAGGCCGTCTATATCTCACAGGCAACTGCTCAATGAAGTATCTCTATGCTGCTATTGGTGCTATGAGACTGTGAAACTAGGAAGCCTGATGTGGCTCTGTTTCTGTGCATTCAGAATCCCTTTAAAGCTTTTTCATGGCCAAAGGGTGGGTATAATCTTTTATCCTGGAGTTTCTGGCCCATCCTACCTCCAAGGTCCAACTGGCCCACAGCTGATTAGTCTCAAATATTCACACAAAAGCTTATATTTACTAGCTCTTATAAGTTAACTGAACTCATTTTTATTAATTTGTATATTGCCACATGTCTCAGTGGTTTTACCTGTGTTTCATTACATTTTGCTTTTTAGGTGCCAGCCTGCAGTGTCTTCTTTATTCTGCACTTCTTCATCTTTTATATGTGCTTGGATTTCCTGCCCTCCCTCATAGCTGCCTTACGATAAGCCAAAATATGCTTGATTAACACAGGTACCAAAATATATTCACAGGATACATAAAGATATCCTACATTAGTATTATCTTTAAATAAATATTTTTAACCACACAAAAAGAGAAAAAAAATTAAGATGTGTGTGGAAACCGTTTCTGAGTTGATTCTAAAAAGAAAATTGAGACTCAATCAATTGATAGGAACAGATTCAGCAGAAATTTATATTTTCCTAATGCTGAAATTTTCTTTTTATGGGCAGAAAATTATTTTTGAAAAGGAGCTTGCACTAATTTTTTGAAAGTGTTTAAAACAATTATCCTAAAGTTAAAAGACTCCATATCATAAAAAAGATCAATTGAGTCATTCCTCACATTGAATGAAGAATACCAATATCTGGAGCCACTGCATTCTATATTGACAGAAATAAATTAGGAAAGGCAGGTCATAAATCAGGAAACTTAAATAAAGTGGCTTAGAGCCCTTATTTTTCTGTCAAAAAGTCAGAATTTTATGCTATCCTCATGATATTATTGGATTTTACAGCTCCTCCTAATATAGTTTCTGATTCTCAGTATGTAGAAACAGTTGTTTTATACATTGAAACATTATTTATAATTACAAAACAGTCAAAAATAGAAATTATCCTCCTCTCTCTCTCTCTCTCTCTCTCTCTCTCTCTCTCTCTCTCTCTCTGTGTGTGTGTGTGTGTGTGTGTGTGTGTGTGAGAGAGAGAGAGAGAGAGAGAGAGAGAGAGAGAGAGAGAGAGACCAAATCCTGCACAGGTATGCTAGGCTTTTTAGCATAAGGTAATAATAAAGTTAGTCAGTTATTATTGAGAAATGTGTAGAATCTTCAGAATTTCATAAAAACAACATATCAATAGTGAGAATTTGGAAAAGAATTTTTCCAACAGTTGGCAACAAACCAAGGAAATTATAAGAAAATATTCTACTTGTTCCTTGTATAGTCAAACTACACTACTAGCAGCAAGTAGCATAAGGATACATAGAGAAATTATACTTGGCAAATGGATGTGTTTTATTTTGCATCATTTGGAAAATTAAAAAAATATACTATAGATATATATTCTGGATTCCCATGGGCAACTTTTTGGAGTTTTGAAAAAGCTGATTGTGTAATTACATATCTATTAGAAGTCATGGCCATTATGGAAATACCTGTACAAATTAAGACTAACAATGATCCAGCACATGTCTATAGTAAAATAGAATAGTTTTTTGGCATATGATAATATATGGCATATTACAGATTTACCACACAATCTAACAGTACAAGCAATTATAGAAAGATCTAATTTTACTTTAAGATAGATGCTAAAGAAATAGAAAGGTGTAAAAAAGTTTTCCCCAGAGATATTTTCTAAATGCTAAGGAGAGAAAAAAACAAAACAAAACAAAACAAAAAAAAAAAAACAGCTGCTGAGACATTGGAAAGTAGGAAAGACCTACTATTCTAATCTGCCTGTATACTTTAAAGATTTGTTGTCCTCAGAATGGAAACCAGAGTATGTATTACATTGGGGAATGGTTTTTTTTTATCCCTCAACAGGAGAAGAAAAGCTATGGATACCATCAAATTTAACAGAGATTTGATTTAAACAGAAGCAATTTCTTGATTAGTAGAAATGATAGCTCATCAACTGATGGGGTCATTCACCATATTGAAAAGGCAAGGTCAAGGTCACAAAATTAGACTCAGGGAAGGGTTCAGTTTTGTTCTTCAAAGACCTTCAGACAGATAGACATCTACAGAAAAAGGGAGAACTGTCTCAAAAAAAATTAACAAGAAGATAATCAGACCTAATCATATAATTACTTTCTGCAGGGCAAAAATCTCATATACCTCTTGAGATGTTTGTAGCTCTGATTCATTTAAAAAACAAAACAAAACAAAAAACAAAACAAAACAAAGCAAACAAAACAAAACAAAACAATAAAACGAAACAAAGCAACAAAGCTGGATTTGCAGTTTGAGTATGGCTTTCTTTTCTAAACCCTACCATATTATCAGAAGAAAATGCAGAGCCTTTATATCATATTAGAAGAGCCATCTTGTATGGCTCACAAAAAAACCCCAAATCTAGGGACTATTGTTACATATCTCTTACCCTTCAAGTTTATTTTGACTTTCAAAAACTTTTCTTTAGGCTTAGTACTTTCTTAAAATTTGAACTTTTCATTTTGATATTAATGATGCTTTTGGTTCCACAGTGAAAAATAACTACTAACAGTGATCTCTGAAGTCTCCAAAATGATGATCGGGCTATATAAGAATGATTCTACTTGAATTATAATAATGACATTAAGCCAATAAACACCACCCAGAGACTGGCTTTGGACTGTAAACTTCTCAGTACAATCCCAAAGTAGCTAGAGAGAGTTCACCACTCCAGCCAGAATTTTAGATAAGCTTTATGAGTTATTCAGAGACTAGTAACAAAAGCTGTTAGTTTTACAATTTTTTTTTGAAATTGACCATACCTACAAAAAATTGTAAAACTAACAGCTTTCGTTGTTTTTGTTTATTAATGGCTTTTGTTGTTGTTTATTTGACTTTAAATATGCCTTTCTAATTCCCAAAGCATGTATTTTATAGATAAAATATTTCATCAATGATATTGCTATACAATATTATTACGCTGCCTGGCCTCCTGAAATAAATAAGGAAAGTGAGCTATTCCTAAGCATCACTATTTCCAAATGTGAGAACAATATGGTCTTGTTCCTGCCACCATACATTTTCTACCACAATGAAATATATTTCTTGGGGTTATAAGCCAATACAATTGCTTCTATGTGTAAGTTGCTTTTGTCAGCTTTTTTTCACAATAAACAGAAACTAATTCAATGTGTGATTCCATATGCTTCACAAAAACCACTCTGAAAATCAGTATTTTCAAAGAGCAATCTGTCATAACTGCATGGGAGTACAGGCTAGGACTGCAAGGCTGTCCGAGGTGTGTCTTTAAGGCACGAATCATCTTCATATACCATTTATATATTTCCACTGTATTAAAATTTACCCTTGTGCCTATGAATGACAGGACTGCAAGATGAGAAGATGGGACAGAGGACAGAAAAACATACATGTTAGTGACTTCATCACATTTTCTGACATTTTAATTTTTAAAGCATCATGTGCCAATCATTATGTCACAGTAGCTTCACAGAAGTAACAGTTTGTACACATCAATTGGAATAAAAAGTAGAAATTAAATTATTCTCATCTAGTTCTAAAAGCGTTTTATATTGTAGACATTGACAAATAAACTAACGCAATCTTAGAGCTATTAGTGAATAGTATTGTTTCTAAGTATTGAAAAAGAAATTCACTTAATATGTATCAGATAAAATAACTCTGACAATGGGCAGCTCATTCCAGAATAAGAGAACATAGACCAGGGGTTGTAGTACAAACATTAAGCCCAACCCATGAGAGGAAAATGTAGGTAGGTCTCTGTAAGTTTGAAGTTAACATCATGCATGTAAAGTTATTCAGGCCAGTCAGGACTGTACAATAAAACCCCATCTCAAAAATTTGTGGCAGCTGGAGAGATGATCCGGTCATTAAGAGCATTTGCTGATATTGCACAAAACCTGGGTTTCATTCCCAGAACCCATATGGTGCTTACAATTACCTGTAACACCATTTCTGGGAAATCTAACACCTTTTAATGGCCTCCAAGCTCATCAGGCATGTAGGTGGTACACATATACTCATGCAGGTAAAAACACATCTACATAAAATAAAAATAAAAACACCATTTTTTTTAATTTAGAAAGAGTATATATCAGTAAGACATTTTCTTAATGTAGGGTGTATATCTAAATTATTCTCTACCTGAATTAATACAAACACACTGCAAAAACAGAATTGTGCGTGTTTTCTCCAGTTAGCAGCTAGAGTTTGCACAATAAGTTGCTCATGGATGTGTGCTCCTCTACATTTGTGCTTCACAGTAAGCAAATGAGACTGACTCTCCTTGCTGGATACCATAGGTGAAGATACACTTGTTTATAATACCTTCTTGGTTGTGGCTCATAATCTCATACTAATAGTAGATTACTTTATTATTGTATCAGCAGTCTGATCTAAGCATAGAATCCGATGTTTACTTTTATCTTTCTATTATCTATTGTAAGATTTGTTTTTGTTCTAAATATTTTCCACTATTTGTAAATGATATTAGGCACACATAAACTTACTTATCCATTCTAACTTATTTTTTCTTGACACCAAAGTTTCCTTTTTTCTGATATTAATTGCTGGCCAGTCTGTTTTTTCTAAAAAGAAAGTTTTTATTTACATTGCTATACATGAGCACATTTTTATTGTTGAGGACATTGAGGTTCAGCAACATGGTGAGGTTGTTAGAAGATGTATAAGTATGTTAGTTAAACAAAAATAAATCAAATATATGTTGTAACAAAGCTGGCAATTATCAGTTACTCAAGTGAGAGATAATAAATTTTATGGTAACATTTGTGAGTAAAGTGTGTTTCTTATAGTAGACTCATTCTTAAGTGTTTATGCTCATAAATATATAATTTACTCAGAAGGGGCTCATGTGTAACTATAGTATAGAATATGATGACATACGTACTATAAAACCTAATAAATTTTGTAAGATGACCTTTTAATTTTTACTTCAAAAAATAGTACTATTTGGGCTTTCACTAAAGAGAAAAAGCTACACAGTTAAAGCAAGTTATCTTCCTCATCTTTAATGAGATCAGCTGTCTACATTCTTCTTAGAGCAATACAATATTTGATGTGCAATTTATAACTTGTTCTGTTATGTATTAAAGGACACAATTTAAGATATTTTAAATATACTTTGTCTTAGTTACTAGTCTAGTGCTGTGATAAAACACCTCAGCCAAGACAATTTGTAGAATGAAGCACTTAAATAGAGGCTGGATTACAGTTTCAGAAGTTTGGTCCATAATCATCAAGGCAGAGTGCACAGTGGCAGACAGGTTAGCAATGGCTGGAGCAATATCTGGGAGCTTACATCCTTTTCTACAAGTAATAGGCAGAGAGAGAACAATACTATTTTGGTGTGGATTTTTGAAACATCAAAGCCTATACCTGTTAGCACAACTCTGACAAGGCTTCATCTCTGAATCCTTCCTAAACTGTCCACTACATGGATTCCAAACATTCAAATATGTGGGTGTATGGGGATATTATTTTCATTCAAATGACCACATTGTAATTTATTAAAACAGACACATTTATTTTCCTATATCTAGATTAACAGTTTTGTGATTCCCTTGAGCAAATGACACTTTTTGTTTGAAGATTTACAGCTTTTCTTTCAAAGGCTACCTTTTCCCTTTCCTATCTCTAAATAGTTCTGGATCTTGAATTCAATTTACTGCAGCAGCCTCTATCTAATGGTACATGAAAAGTTAAAAGAAAAATATAAAATCAAAGATTGGTAAAATTTAGCCTGGACATAAAATAATTTAGGAAAAGGTATGGAAAGAAAGAGAATGGAAATGTAAGAAGCTTTTTGAAATGGGTTATATTAATAAACAAAAAAATGGGATGAGTTTTTTTTGCATATTTTCTATGGTGTCTTATGTAATTTCCTGTGTTTACGTTTTTTTTCTTCTTCACCTTCATTGCAAAATAGTTTTTTTCAGAAAGACAATAGTGGTAGCTACAACAGTTACTCTGCTTTATTTAGTATGTGTTGAGTTAGATTTGGTAATGAAAGCATCCCTTCAGTTATCTATGCTCCTATAAATAACCCCTCCCCTATAGTTGTGTAAGTAACTCATTGCTTCACCAACTTGGAATTGAATATATCATTACTTTGGACTAACATCAGGTTTTCTATCTGAGATAAGTAATGTTTACTTACATACACTCAGAAGAAATAGTACCCCCCCCAAATTGTACAACGTATATTTAAGATGTCTTATTTCACTCCATTCCTCATAGACATTCTCACAGATCTGTTTACATGATTAGTCAAAATTTTACTATATTTACAATCAGGATTCATCATATACATGCTCTGTTGCAGTCTGAATTATTATCATGTGCTAAAATTTTACTCTATGGCAATATATAAGAAATTTCACCTATTGAGAAGTAACTCAATCAAAAATACACATCTCTCATTTCTGGAATTATAACTCTAAACATTTCAAAAAAAATTTCTTGTTTCTATGCCAAGTAATATTACAGAGAAAGAATGAGCACCCAAGTAGGCTCACTGCCCAGGACATGAATTTATAATGTCATTGATATTGTACATTTTTAGCAATGTGAGAATTGTTTGTGGTTAATCTCTCACAAGGTTTATAAATTTTTTATATCCCAAAAGGATTTACACACAAACACACACACACAAACACACCACACACACACACACACACACACACACACACAAATACACTGCTCATAAATATAAAGGATTTGAAAATACTCTTTATGCTCAACAAAAATGACAATGCTAAAGTGTTTGAGTTGATTTCTCATTAACCACTATAATCTGCATTGTGTAGTAAGCAGTAAGAATTTTATATTCATTCACAACTATAAAACACATTATCCATGAGCCTTATTACTTGCTGTTACATTAAAAATTGAAATCAAATTATACCTTCTTTCAGCTAGATTATTGAGGAGACTCAGATCTGAAAATATTTTGTTGCTTGGGTTAAGTCTAGAGATGAGAAAAATGCCATTCAACAAATGTTAAATGGCAATGTGTTTATGATCTTCTCTCCTCCCTGATCGTCCCCATCTGCCCTTGTGCTGGTCAGTTTAACTTTATAGACTATCTTGAAAACTAATGATTCCTAAAGGTTAATGTTTTCAATGAATATAAAGTAATGAATATTAGTTTTCTCCTTTATAGTTTCATGATCTATAATGTATTCCAGTTAAGTATTTTCCCTTACTAAATAATAAGGAAGGTTAAAGGATGTCTGTATTCTGTTAAGGCCTTATCAATAAAATTGTAATGAATAATCAAGGCATAGATAAGGTTAGAAATATGATAGTAGTGACTCCACTAGGGCATTTTATATTGAAGCTTTATATGAAGCATCAGAATTACATTTATGAAAGAACACATTTGTGGGATGCTGCCATATACAGTGTTCCATCATTCCTAGAATAAGATCAGGTTACTGAACATAGTTTAAGCATTTGTTCACTAAAATGACTTCTTAGTTAAATAGTTTTGTTTAATATAGTCATCACATCAAACTGGAATTTTAACTCCTATATTTGAAAAATAAGCAATCGTTATCGATATTTTCTTCTTGCTGTCTATTTCTGTGGTGATATTTTGTTGTGGAAATACATTATGTACAAATATATTATACCTAAATATTTTGAAGTGATGAGAAAATTAGTAGAAAATGAATCCTGATACATAGTATGGCTCTTAAATCCCAAAATATTCTTCTTTTTTATAATATATAGAAAAGTTAGGTGAATTGTTATAATAACCTTATATACCTAAGTCTATGAATATTTAATATTGATACAAAATTAATTATTTATCCTGAGTTTTAGATTTTTAGGTCTAAATAAATTTATTATGAGAAATGGTTTAAAAAGTTAGTATTTAAACCTGAACAATTATCTTCAAATAAATCTTACCCCCATAGCTCCACTTTTATATTAATATGAAGGGAGAATGCATAAGACATTCAAATTGTACTTGAAATCTTAAGATTTAGAATTAAACATTCTCTCTGTTAATTCTGGGTTACATGGACTAAAGTAAGTTATTGAACTTCTTTAATATTTGGATCTTATTTGTTGTTGGGGAATTAGTAAAAGGCATGTTTCATACATATATTTAGATTATAGTAAGAAATTTAGGTATGCTTTCCTCAACCTCTCTGGTTTCTACTGCTGTTCAACAAATGATAGCTTGTTATTACTTTATGTTTCTAGCATGTTGGCTTCTCTTTCCAGCATGTTTCATCAAGCTCAGGTGCAAACCTACAGTGTTTTATTTACTTCTAATTAAACCTTGGTAGATGCACTTTTTATCAAGATTCAGTTATTCCAAACCTTTATTTGTCTTCCACCCAAGAAACTTAGCTCCTATTATAAATACAGAAAATGTAATTCACCTGCCTTAGTAACAATAACGTGACTATAATAAGCCTGAGAAAGCACATGAAGTTATTAATATTATCATTGAGAACATGTACTATAGACCACAGTTCATATTAGAAATAATAACACAAACTAAACATGGGTTGTCTCCTGCACTTGAAACCAATATGAATGTCAGCTGGTTCTTTAGACTTTAGACTACTGTCTATGTTTTTTTTTTTTTTTCTGAAAGATATAAAGTCTCTCTTCCACTCATCACAACTTAAACAGCTCTTCAAATGAAACTTTGAAGCTCTGATCTCTAGTGTTATCTAAATTCTATCTAACCTTTGTCTTATAATGCTTTCTTTTAAAGAAAACATCACTGAAATTTGAAGTCTTGCCTGCTTTTATGTTCATTTCATTATTGCATATCTTGTTCTCCTCATGCCTTACCTTTAATGAAAATATGTATTTGACCTTTTGACCCTGTCTTCACTTATATTATGGTCATTTTTTAAAACATCTATTCTTAGAATTCTATTTCTCACATATTATAAAAAATGATTTTGTATTCATGAGAAATATTGATATTATAGCCATCAAAAAGGTTAAGTGGGTAAAGTTTACTATCAAACTTGATGACCTGGATTAAACTCTTGAAATGCGCATAGTTGAAGGAAGGATTTAAGTTGTATAAATGGACCATAGATTATGATATTTGCTAATACTTTTCTATTATCAATAAAAGCTCAAAGAGTCAGATATTGTGCTAACAACCATATAGATCAAAGTAGTGACCAGACAACCTTCCCATTCTTACCAGAGGTCCAGCCAGGACATGTCTTGACATGTCCCAGATTGTAGAGAGTGCACAAATTTCAAGTCCTTCTTTTATCCTTTCTTTCTGTCTTCTATGTCTGTATTCCTGGCTTCTCTATGTATAATTCTGTTCAGCTAATAGCTGACTATACAACTGATTCAAAGGCAACTTTATTGATACAGACTAGAAGTGTCACAGTGTAATCAAATATTCCACTTTTGTCTAAGTAAACAGGGAAAGTTTTAACTGTAACATTATTAAACTATATACAATAATAACAATTTTCAAGTATTTGTCCAAATACAAAAAAAGTTTTTAACTTTAACAATAAGAACAATTATCTAGTAATTTACAGTTACAAAGCCCAATTCATTGGTGTTTGGCAAATTCAGGAACAATACTCTATTATCTATTCTATCTTGCTGAGCCCATAGTTTTATACCTCAACCACATTCTATCATAACTTGTATTACCAATTTAAAGATACCTTAAAACGTTTTCCTAAATAAATAACTCGAGACATTACAGCTCAAATTATTCTACCTCAGTAGAAAAGGGTCTAGAATTAACGCAGCTACTACCATGAACAATTAATTATCAAGTCTGCTGGGTTCATAATATTCTAGTAAGAATTCTAATGATGAGAATGTATTCAAGCCAAAAGGTAGGTAAAGAAAGTGTGATGTCACCCTAAAGTAGTCTCTCCACAATTTTTGTTCTCATCTTTCTGTGAAAAACAGTCATATTTCCAAAAGTCAGTGCATCACTACCTTTCTTTCTTTCTTTTAGAATTTTGAATTTCATCATGATAAGTGTAAACATTCTACAGAATCACACTTATGTTTTGATAAGAAGTGTGGTGTTAGTTCAAAAATATGAGTAGAAGGAGCATGTGAAATATTTATACTCTGCTTTGTTGCTCATCACCTCAAATTCATTATATAAATGGAAATTTCAGCATTCTTCTTTAATTACATGAGTCCAGTATTTGATGTGATACCAGATATTACTTTTAATGTAAATTGCAAAGGCAAGTATATAAAATGACCAAATATTCATGCTTTTCAGGACTATTATAGAATACATCCTGTGGCATCATTTTATTATTTTAAAATTATTGAAAGTATAGAAAAATAGCATAATGAGTATAATTTTACATGCTTATATAATAATGATAAAATAAATATTTTATTTACATTGCCTTAAGAAGAGAAAGACATAGTTTTTTGTTTCACTAAATATAGTAATATTCTCAACACCTGAGAAGACACTATAAAGAATTATTGCTAATTAATTCATGTCTGAGGGGCTGGAGAGATGGCTCAGCGGTTAAGAACACCCTCTGCTCTTCCAGAGGACCCGGGTTCAATTCCCAGCACCCACATGGCAGCTAACAACTGTCTGTAGTTCCAGTTCCAGGCAAACACCAAGGCAAATAAATAAATAAATAAATAAATAAATAAATAAATAAATAAAGTTAATTCATGTCTGAACTTTAGACAGCTAATATTCCTAAGTATGTATGATGTTACATGTCTAAACAAGGGTCATCACATCTGCTGTTTTATTTCATTTATGGATCTAAATAGATACATGTTAAAGTTATTTGAGAACTTAAATATCTGTGTTGAATACATTCAGATATCTATTTTTATTTTATCATTCCATGATGATTTATTCTATTTAATTCCTTTATTCTCCACAGAATATAATATATCAAATTTAAACAATTATTTAAAAAGTTCGGAATTAATTATTTAAAAATAATCTGATGATGGTTCATTTTATACATAAGTGATATATGAAAACAAAATGTTTCTTGAGAGATGTAATACACATGTTTATTCACCCCAGATAGGGAAACCATGACAGGCCAAATTATGGATATCACCAAAGTCCATCTTGGTGAACCTATGAGTTTTATTGGAGTTTCCTTCTGGAATATGAATGAGGAAAAGCATACAGGAGTAGAAATAACTCAAAGACAAAAGTTCCACCAAAGCCTACTCCTGAATAGGCGACTTTGTGATTGTAATGAAGTAATATGTAATGAATGTAATGAAGAGAAAGTATTATCACCTTGACTGAAAGGTGTGGCCTTTAGGTCGTGAAGCTGCAGTATAAGAGCCTGGCTGGCCATAGGGCCAGTTTAAGATTCTGTAATTGCACATCTTTATAAAGTCATGGACACTATGGGCATAAAGACTCACAATGCTCCAGCATGTCTTCAAAAAATATTCTTTTATTATTACCATATAAAACACATTACACACATAGCACACAATTCTACAAAACAAGTAGTTGTTGAAAGGTCTACTCTCAACTTAAAAGAGGTGCTTAATAAACAGAAAGGAGAAACAAAAATGCACAAAGTTAGATTGCATAGTGCATTAACTTTTAATTTTCTTAATGCTGATGAAAAGGAATGCACAGAGACATTGCATAACAGAAAAAATTCTGACCTAAATCAACCTGTCTACTTAAAGGATTTGCTGATCTAAAAGTGGAATCTAGAATATGTGCTACACTGGGGATGAAGTTTTTGTTTGTTTCCACAGGAGATGAAAAACTATGGATACCAACAAAATTAATAAAGATTCAATTTAAACAGATGACACCTCTGTTCTATAAAACATCTGGACTATTATTTGGTTTTAAAATTGATTCTCTGAATTTCAATATTTTTATGTGTAAAATAAGGTGTCAATGAGTTTGAAGCTGTTAAGATTATGTGAAGTACTTCTCATAAAATAGTGCGTAAATGCCTTATAGCCAATAAAGAGAAAATTGCTTAGTATATTAAAAAGAAATGTTCTATGTGAGACATGACATTAATATTTTTTAGACTCTAGGTTTTCTTAATCCAAGTAGGAAATCTTGAAGCCAGAAGATAAAAATTATGAAAAAAGTGTGAACCACAAGACAGATGGATAATTAGGAGGGAAGAGAAACAAGGGAGATGTTCTTGTGGGTAAAGCCTAGATGTGGAAGAATATTTGACTCTCTACTGCAATTTACAGAGCCTGGGCATCTACAAAGAAAACTGAGTAGGAAAAACAGGAAGCAGAGCCAGGGAGAAAATCCCTGTTGTCAAACACATAAGATGCAGTAAAACTCAAAATTTCATCACTAATTGGATGAAATGAAAAATCCTAGGGGTTTTACATGTATATTTTCTATCAAGAAAAAATGTAATATATATTTATGTTTTATAGTCTTAATAAAAGGACAGTGCTGAACACATTCATTGAAAGGAAAAAATCTACAGGATTTTTAAAGAGATACTTCAAAATTTTCAAAGTAATAGTATTAAAATCCAAATACAATATCCTAGTGCTATTATAATTGCACAGAGCATGCAGAGCACTTGTTAGCACATATTATATTTCCATTTTGAGCTTTACTAAATGATGACTTTTAATAAAAATTGTTATCATGGGGGCTGGAGAGATGGCTCAGAGGTTAAGAGCACTGACTGTTCTTCCAGAGGACCTGAGTTCAATTCCCAGCAAAACCACATGGTGGCTCACAACCATCTATGATGAGGTCTGGTGCCATCTTCTGTAAAACTGTATGCATAATAAATAAATAAATCTTTAAAAAAAACAAAAAAAAAAACAAAAACAAAAAAAAAATTGTTATCATGGGGAAATAAAACATAATTACTATGGTGAATACAACAATGAATCTACATTATTTCTTCAATTATATTCACTTGTATTTTAATAACAATATGAAAATTTAAAAAAAAAACTGGATATTTTTAAAATGACTTGAAATTAGTTTTAAGGTGTATATTCATTACTTTCTGAATCACTTTGTACATGCTATTTTATTCATATGTATTCAATTTCTCTGTGAAATGGAATTACCTAGTATTTTACTCAATTCTGACATCAGTTAAAATATGACTGAGTAAAATGTACTTAGTTGGCAGGTGAATGAATGGTACCTGACCTATGCCATCAATATGTAAAATATTGAAACCCATTTAGATAAGCAATCAATTTTCTATGCTCCTTTTTATTCATGTTCATTTCAGATACATATTCATAACTGGGAATTCTGTGCAGATGTCTGCTTTCAGGTATTTTGCTTATAATATTTTAATAATAGTATTCTGGATGCAGCACATCAATTATTTAAAATCAGACTTTTAAGTAAAACTCTGATCTTATAGAAATGACTACTGAGAATAAGGTAAATAAAGGTTCCAAGAATGATTTGAACTGTGACAGACAGGCTCAGGATAATTTGGAGGAGATGCAGTTTAGTATATGGCCTAGAGATCATTCTTTGGATATTTTGTTGAAGAATGTGGCTCCTTTTTTCCCTCATATAAACAGTTTGCTAGATGTAGTCAGTAATTTTTAGGTCTCACCTAGTATCACATTCTGGAAAAATCTTTTCCAACCACAGTCTCACAGACACTTATAAAATAATAAACTCATAAGCTTAATATTATACTCACTGCTGGGTCAATAATTCAGGGATATTACCGAATACCTATTATTATATTATATTATATTATATTATGTTATGTTATGTTATGTTATATTATATTATATTATATTATATTATATTATATTATATTATATACATGCTATTTATATTTACCCTTGTGATTTGGTACCTTTGCTTCAGGGTAGCATTCTCATCTTCCGTCGTCTGGGTCTGTTTGGCATCTCCTGCTCAGCCTTTCCTATTTCCATAATTTTTCTACTCTGTCTTCCTATCTTTACTGCTTCTATTCAGCTTTTTATTAAACAAATCTTTACAGTGTACAAGAGCAAAGTCCCATAGCAGCTAGAGGTAAAACTGGAGAGTTTTAGATTAACTCTATGGCAGAAGAAATCTCCAAACAGCCTAGTAAAGATTCTGTCATCAAATTATTAGTGGTAACTCTAATGAAGGTTGATAACAAAATGGAGCAAATAGGGGAAGTTCATTTATAAAATTATAAAATTTAAGGTGAAAAGGAGCATGAGGGATTAGAATGGAGGTAAGTTCTTTGTTCAAGGAAACAAACATATTAAGAAATGAAAAAAAAAAAAAAAAAAAAAAAAAAAAAAAAAAAAAAAAAAA
>PVIH01012319.1:0-35828 GCA_004025045.1 Sigmodon hispidus | reverse complement strand
AGTTTCCAACTTGTGAAAAAAATTAAAGAAAAGCTTGGAGTCAGTTGTGGTCATGAATATCTTCTATCCCAACACTAGGAATGCAGAGACAGGTGGATCTTAGTTTTAGGCCAGTCTGGTCTATAGAGCAAGTTTGACGACAGCCAAGAATAAGCAATAAAGTAAACCACCTAATACAGAAAGCTCGTGACAATGTAATTGATCATTTTCCAGCCCCAACAAGAAACAGACAATGCCATTCTGGTTTTACAATTGATGATAGAGAAAGAGATTATGAAACTTGCCTAGCTGACTAAGAAAAGCCACTAAGGCTAGGCAAAGATCAGAGTTGTCCTTGAATAGAAGCATAAGAGGCCATTTTGTGAAGCTGTAAATTGAAGTATGGAGCCCCCAAGTATTGGAGATGACAGAGCTGTGGTAATCCTGCTGAAGACAGCTGATAATTGTGTGGAACCAGCCAAAGAGAAAGAAGTATGTTGCAGTAAACAAAGCTAAAAGGAGTTAGAGATCTGAAGAGTGTTTTTATCTCAAACATGAAAATAGAGAGTTTGGAGCTTTCCAAGACGGTTTTCAGTCTTTCTTTGGTCCAGTATTTTCTTGCTATGCTCTTTTCCCTACATCTTGGAATAGTAATAAATATCCTGTGGCATTATATGTTAGGATTATGTGATATGTGTTTTTATTTTGATTTTACAGAGACTTTGGACTTGGGGCTTTTAACATTGATGAGATTGTGGTAGACTATGGGGATAATCTGAGTAGGTTAAATTATAAAATGTTTGGTTGAATGCAGTTCTGCATTATGATATGGCTAGAAGCTATTTGGGGTCAAGAGTGTATTGTGATGTTTTAAAACATGACCTCCCAAAGTAGGTGGTACTAAAAGGAGTTGTGTCCTTGTTGGACAAGCTGTTGTTTTGTTGCAAGAAGTATGATACTGTGGAGATTTGTTTTGAGGTCTCATAAATACTCAAGAAATGCCCAGTATCTCAGACTACTTTTTGTTTTCTATGAGTCAAAATGTAAAACCTCTCAACTATTTCTTCAGCACCATGTCTGCCTGCATGACACCTTGCTTCTTACTCTGAAAATGGACTAAACCTCTGAACTTTAAGCAAAGCATCACATTTAAATATTTTTTTAATAAAACTTTCCATGATCATGGTATCTCTCCATAGTGATAGAAACCCTAAAATGGGTTGTTTAGGTAACCAAAATGATATAATTTTATGAAAACAACTATCTTGTCATGTGTACATACTATCAAGCTGTAGACACAAAGAAAACTCTATACCCAAATCTCAGGTAATAAATATCAAAGACTTTTAATCAATACAAAAGAAAAAATAAGAATGGATTTTTTATTTCTTTAGTAGCAGGAGTATGATGAAAAAAATTTCCCAGAAAGAAACAAACATGCATCTGTGAGTCAAATAATGTAGAAAGATAAAATCTCATTGTAGTTTATGCCTGTGTCAAGTGACCACCTGTAGAACTTAGATCAGTTGTGACAAGTAATTAAAAGGGACTAACAATGTGGAAAAGATCCCTAGATCCAGAAAAGATACATAGGTTAAAAGAACTCATAGCTTTACAAAAATATTGTTTGATTGTTAAGAAACATAAAATTATGAAATTTGAAAGTAAGTGGACAGAGGTATAAGCAACAATACTGACATAAGTTACACTTAAAGACAAAGCTTGCATTTTGTTAAATATGCAGTTATGTTTCATTGACAATACCTTCCATTGTCAATCTGCTGCTGCTAATGATGATGATGATATGGTGATGGTGTGTGTGTGTATTGATAATAATGTAGAAAAAAAAGAAAAGCTAGTAATTAGCCATGGGAACATCTTAAAGGAAGGAAATATGGAGTATAATACCATGAAATAAAGGGTGAATAATAATAAAAATATTAAATGTAGAGGGTAATGAAAGAGCAGGGTAGAGTGGGGAACATAGAGGAAGATAACTAACAATAAATACCTTTTGAGAAGCTATACGAAAACCTACTAATTCAGGTACTTCCTAAAACAAACATATAAATATAGAAACAGGTTAAGTAGAATTAACATATAATGTCTTTTAGATATGTACTAAGTCTTTTAACTGAATTATTTAGTTTATTTTTTGTCCAGTTCACTGAGTTCTTTATATATTTTGGCCTTTATCACTATTTTTTTCACAAGTAACATTTTTATTACTTATATATATTCTTCTCATATGCATAAACAAATTTTACTTTTTCATTGAACCATGTATTTTGAAAAAAGCAATAGTTTACATATTAGACAAAGCCTTTATAAGTGATAAAGATTTTATTATTGATAAATTTATAAATTAACTGGGGAAATAAGTTGGGTTCTCAGTAAATTAATAGGCAACATAGAAGGTGGTGTTGACTTAATTGATACAGCTCAAGAAAGTAATGTGTAAAAATATCACCTGAGTCATGATGACATTATTTGAGCATTTTCTTCCAGAAGGCTCTTTGCTATTAAAGCCTTTCCATAGAACAGACAAGAAAATGAAAGATCAAAGTTGTAAAAGAACATTTCACATTAATGCTGCAATGATGAGAGGGTAGGTGGTTAATTTGATGGCAGTAACCTAACTATGAGGCAGTCACCACACCAGAATGGACACTGAGTGTTTGGGAAAACATGGCCACACCCTTATTCAAGTGGCCATCCCCATGTTAGTTTCTGAGATTCCTGGAGAGCAAGCTAGTGAATGAACTGCCATAAAAGTTTCTGATTTCTTTCTTTTTTTCTTCTTTCTTTGAGACAATGATGTAAGATAATTCTTTTTTAAATTTTTTTTATTGTGAATAAACTCTCATTTTTTATCCATTTATCCTCTTGTTCAAACTCCCTTTCCCCTCCCACCCCTCCCAGTCACTCTCTCTTCTCCCAGAAAATTCTTTTCCTATTCTACAAACTTCTGTTTTGTCCTACTTACATTGTTCTTTGCTTTACAGATGCTTTTCAGTTTAATGAGATCCCATTTACAGCGCATGCTAGTGAGGCTGTAGTACAAGCAGACACTCCTCTACTATTGGTGGGAATACACGGATAAAAAATATGACTTTATTCATAATAAAAAAATGTACAGCCACTATGGAAATCAATACTGTTGGTACCTTAAGAAAACTGGGAATCGGTCTACCTCAGAACCCAACAATGCTCCACACTACCTCAGGAATACTTGCTTAATTTTACTCATAATACCCAGAAATTGGAAACAACATAGGTGTCCTACAGCCAAAAAGTAAAGAAAATTGGTTACATTTATGTTTCAAGATCCTTAAAAACCATCTATAGATCTAAAACTATGTCAATTTGGAGCTGGAGATGTGATCTTGGGGTAAAGAGAAGCACTTATTATTCTTCCACAAGACCAGTTTGTTTCTGAAATCTGATGTTGGGCAAATCATATGTACCTTTAACACAAGCTCCAGCCATCCAATGCCATCTTCTGTCCTTGCAGAGCATTGGCGTTCTATGCTCGTGTCAACACACAGAAACATACTCTCACACATACATAATTAATAATATGACAAAATATTTAAAAACCGGGGGCTGGAGAGATGGCTCAGAGGTTAAGAGCACTGACTGTTCTTCCAGAGGTCCTGAGTTCAATTCCCAGCAGAACCACATGGTGGCTCACAACCATCTATGATGAGGTCTGGTGCCCTCTTCTGTAAAACTGTATGCATAATAAATAAATAAATCTTTAAAAAAAAAAATATTTAAAAACCACCTGCCAGAAAATGTTACTCCTTACATGAACCCAAATGTGAGTGAAAAATTAAAGGAAAATTAAAAGATATTAAAAGCAGATAACTTTTATTTTATTTTAGTTTGCTTGTTTTAAAGTATAAAACACATATGTGGTAGTATTTAATAAGAAAATAATTAAACTTTAGATGATCAAATAGAGTAAATACTTCATCGTATTCTGTAGTTTATTAAGGTTGTAAAGTAAACACATAAAAATTCATGTATGTCATAATATAGTCAAATATAAATAAGATTAAAAGATTATTTATTAGAACATAAAATGTGTAAAAAGAATCTACTAGAGTCTCATTTAGCCAAAAATTGAGCTGTGAGATTGTATTTAATCAGGAATACAAAGGTGTTTCATTGTTTTGTTCATAGAAGATAAAACCTGTTTCATGTGGGATTATCTGTATGTTATGAAATAAAGGAACTGTTTTGGCCTATGACGGGCACCATAGGAGTAGGCTGAGGAATCAGAGCATAGGCAGGAGAAGGAGGGAGTCAAAGAGTTGATCCACTTGCCCAGGAATCAATATGTAACGAAATAGATAAGCCCCAGGCCACATGGCAGGACAGGTTTATGGAAATGGGTTGAATTACGATGAAAGAATTAGCTAGCAATATGCCTTAGACATAGGCCAAACAGCATGAAATTAGAATAAGTGTCTGTGTGTTTCTTTGGCATTTTGGAATTGCTAGTTCAGATAAACAGTAGCCGCAGACCTAAACCATAGGGCTAGGCCAGGCCAGGCCGGAAACCTGTTTTTATCTAATAGTTATTACATGTAATTTTTAGTATTCTGACAAATCAGTTGCCTATATGCTGGCAACTAGGCAAAAAAATATCAAGAATATCATAGTTGAGCATGTCGATTTTCATTTAGAAAGGCAAAAAATTTAATGAGCAGCAGTACCTGGCAAGAATTATTTGTGTTACTATACTTTTTTCACTTGACAATGTTAAATATTTAGACACCTTTAGTTATACAGTAATGGTACGATAAAACAGGACAGTTTAAAGTGAGAAGATCATATAAAACAACAAATCAAGTTCTGAACGCTGTCTAAAATGTCATATAGTGAATTTTGGTTTTCTTTCTTATTCATACTATAAAAAATATGATGAGACAATTGGCTTGTTGATCTCACATTAGGCATAGGCTGTGAATTAGAGTAATTTTGGATTTCTTCTAAATAGTCAAGATGTCTTTCAAATGTCATCAAATGAAAATGTGGGTTTTTTTTTTCTTTTTGAATTTTTCTTTTTTTAATAGGTTTAGGTGATAAACCTAAGTTTTTAAATTTTTATACATAAAATATCTGTATTGTGCTTCACTTATAATTTTTTTATGTCTAAATCTCTGTCAAACCAAATGTTAAGTTCCATTTTATTTAACACTTGTTTTGTGCTATATAGTTGTGAAATAGTGTTGTGTTGTTGATATGCCTCATTTTGTTTCTATATCTGACAAAGTTGCTCAAAAATAGAGATAATTACACATCATATGGTTTAGAAAATCATTTTTATAAATTACTTGATGTATGATCTTGGGTCTTTATTCTCTATGCACAAATTTCCTTAGCTCAAAATTAATGTGTTTAGAGGCTATATTGAGAAACAAATCCTGAATCCATATGTGCTTCTTTGAATAGTAGTGCTAAAACAAAGATGAGCTTTTGATTTTTTTCTAAGCCTCCAACCTACTTTCTAAATCTTATACACAGGTGTAACTTAGTGTAATGTTGAAATATCAGTGATTCATTTTACTTATATCTCATCTACTCTTCTAAATATCTAAACCAAAGAAGATTAAAAACAGTTATTATGTTTCATTTATGTTACAAAATATACTCTAGATTCTCCTCTAGTTATTGCATACTTAACTTAAAAATAATTGATTAGTATTTACATTTATTAGTAGGTAAAAGAAAGGAGAAAATGAAATAACAGAACATCTTTTGTATTTTTAGCCAATAGAAATACACATACAAAGAACATAAATCTTTGAAGTTATTGCCTGTTAACAAAATTATCACAGACAATATTGGTGGCAGTACTTTGTAAAATGGTAAAAAATGTTCTCTAAGTCCACATTCCTAGTAAATGTGAGTCAAGTGTGCTTATTGTTAGTTAGTTTTTCTGTGTCAGCTTCACTGGACTATCAGAAGTTCAAATATTTAGGTGACTATTATTTCTTAGTATGACCCTAAAATATTTCAGAAGATGAAGATTTGAATTGGTATACTAGAAAATTTAGTATGGCAATATAAAGAGACATTACAAAATCTCTTGAGGCTGTGAAAATAAAACCAGCTCTTAATATCTGCATACAAAAGTACACCTCAGTGATTTGTTCCACTTTTCTAGAGAACCTTATCTTTGGATATTTTGAAACTGAAAAGAGTTCCTATGAAATACAATTTTCAGAGAAAGTTCTAGTAATTTGTTTCTTGATTTAAGAAATAGACTATCAGCTGTGAAGTGGTGGCTGACACCTTTAATGTCAGGACTCTGGAGGCTGAGACAGGTAAATCTCTGTGTGTTCAAGGCCATGCTGGTGTATCTCTACACAGTAAGTTCTAGGACAGACCACAAAGTTACAGAGAGTATCTCAAAAAAGACAAA
This sequence comes from Sigmodon hispidus, assembly GCA_004025045.1. NCBI lineage: Eukaryota > Metazoa > Chordata > Mammalia > Rodentia > Cricetidae > Sigmodon > Sigmodon hispidus. The sequence continues at coordinate 29,413 of PVIH01012319.1, read as the reverse complement.
AAAAAAAAACACATAGAAAGTAAAGAAAAAGAAAAAATAGAATTTTTATTTTATTATATCCAAACATGTCTTTATTTCTAGTTAACAAAAAACATATTTAGTTCACAGAATTATTAGCAGGAAAGATTTACTTTGATTGTACAATCTTAAATTTTTATTTTTATGTACTATGTTTTTATTGATTCTTTGAGAATTTCATACCATGCACCTTAATTTGACTTGCTTCCCCCAGATCCTTTTACCTCCTGAAGTACCTCCCTAAAAATACTTTTAAAATCCCCGAAGCAAAGCAATGCATGCAAGTAAATAAGCAAACAAACAAACAAAAACAAGAATAAAATAAAGTCCAAACTATTTTTTATTCTGTACCTTTCCCAACTCTTCAGCACCTCTTCATTCATCCTGCTGTCATGAGGAGCAGCGTGTCACACTGTATACCCTTGTATTCAGTCGGTTTTCCTAGCAAATATTCATTACAACGAGTTGTTGGTCTAGTTTAAGTCCTCTGGGTTTTGGTCCACCATCATCAATAGATCTTCACCGAGATCCTGTGGGTATCTTTCCATAGGACCAGTTGCTTTTTAAGCCGCAGTAGGTCCAAGATGGGTAGATGTTTAGGTGGGCCACTCAATGCCCAGCTGTCGACCTGAGTGATAGCTAAGCTTGTTAGTCCAAACCACTGGAAGCATCCATCTCAGTCAAGGTGGAAGAATCAGCTTCCCCTACACACACCATCAGAGTCAGTTAGGTTTTGCCTGTGGTGAGGGGTGGGACCATCTCTTCTATGTGCAAAGGTAAGCTCTCCTGCTGCAGGTTCCCAAGAGGCAGGGCCACCATTCCCAGGGCCAAGGAAGGGAGAGGCCTGCTCAATGTGGACTTCATATTTCATCAATCATGGTTCCTATGGCCCTGAGGTGATACAGGTCACAGTCACCAAGGCTATTTATATCAATCACATACAAAATACAATTAAAAGTAGGTATATTTATAAATATTTAAAAATATTTCTGGAAAACTAACAAATTCATGAATGTGGCTGATTGCTTATCATATCAGTGTTCCAAAACAGAGACCACAACTTCCTGGTGAAGCAACCTCTGAATGACTTAAGTGTATTAATGAGTGTCCTGAAAGAAATCCATTTCTCCTGGAGCAATGCTGAGGCTGCTAAATTCAAGTATAGAAACTCATGCTGCAACTGTTTGAATTAAAGTGGAATTCAGACCATTACAGGGCATGTCCTGTGAAATGGGTAGATACAGAAACAGATTTTGTAAATTGGGATAGAAATGTGTGGAAAGACAATAATAAAATTATGTCCAGTGAGCATCCACTGTATGATGTGGCTTTTTTTGTTGGTGACAGAAGCCTAAATAACACAAGTAATAGACATAAAGTGTTTAATTTTTATTTTATTTATTCTACTAAGATCTATTGTAATATAGTCAAATTTGGGTATGACTACTCTTGATAACAAGTCTGGACAAGCAGGACTGTTACAAGCAGTAATAAACATTTTTATCTTTAGTTGATCAATGCTGAATTAGTCACTCATTTGTAGAGTTTTGCATCTCACAAAAATGTTTTAACCATTCATCTGCATCTAAATCCTAGAAGAGACAATGAGATCAAAGCTGATATTTCTCACTTTATATTACTTCAGGATCAAATCTTCAAGTAATGGACCTATTATGCACTGAAATTTTCTCTTATTTAGCTGAATACAACCATACAGTAAGTGGACAAAGTGAACAAAAATGAACTTGTAAATTTTTAAAATAATACCTAAATCAAAACCAACAGATTAATTTGAGATAATGCTTTTGTTTTCATAGTAATGAATACTTATCTTCTATCATTGGTTATGTATGACCTATGCTTTAACTTAAGAATCATCATATGTTTTTTGATGGAAATTTTTTTCGTAAACAATATTCTGCTTCTCTTCTAGATAACTCATAAAGTTTGCTGGGACTTTGAAGAAATTGGGTGCTTTCATTTTCTCTTGAGGGTTTCCACCCATGTTGCAGATCTGTCCTTGTCATTTTCTTTGTATTGTTTTCTGACAATTTTTTGAAGGCTTGGTGTTTGCATGTCTAATTATTTTTCAGTTGCAGTTAGTGAAGACAGAAACTTCTCTGTGGTAAGGTACCCGAACTACACCATTCTTTAAAAAGTATTAGTTCTTGTTAGTTGTTTTCTGGTTTACAAAGATCCAAAATATTCATTGTGACATTCAGTTTTATTCAGATTAAATTATAATGTCATAACTATGGAATAATGTCAAAGAGACTTCACATTAAGAGGATGCAAAGACATTCAACAAATTAAGCAGTATAAATAAAATCTAAATGGTTTCTTCCTTCAATTTACAAAAGAGAAAATGTACAAATTTAAATTAGAACAACAAGCAGTGTTTAGTGGTTTTGCTTTTCTTCTTGCCAGGAGATTTGTTTATTGTAGAAGAAGATGAAGTATATACTAAGTGGATGCTCTTCTAGCAAATGTGTTACCAAGATTTTCAAATAGTGGGAACCATGATTGTGTTGTCCTATTTCATGTTTCTAGTGTGCTGTATAGTAAGGACATTGACACTATCTTGTCTTCTTCTGTTATAACTCATAGTCCTTTCATCTTATACCCCTAAGTAAGAAGTCCTTCAACTCTGAGAATCTACATCTACATTTACTCTGTTTAAATATGCCACACCATAATTCCCAAACATAAATAATGAATATGTTTTTATGAATAACAGGATTTTGAAATGGATCAGATGAAGATGCCAACTTCACAGGGATTTTAAGTTTAACATGGAATCTATATTTATGAATTGCAAATTGCTGCACTTATTAGGAGTTACAAAGAAGACGGCGTGTGTATTAAATGCACATTTGGGTGTAATCATGTATTGATACAAACTGAGATTTTTTTCCCAGTTAATGGTAATGAGACTATTAGAATAAATATTAATATTATTTCTTATGTCCCAAGTCCACATAAATTATTTGAAAAACAACAATATGGTTTTAAATGGTAAAGTCACTGATGCAACTTAGAATACACAGAGAGAAAGGAAGACATGAATTTACTCTGTCTCTACAAAGACAGAAGTAGATCAAACAGAAGTTCAAGGCTATCTGGGCTGGTAGTTTTATGTCAATTTGACACAAGCTAGCATCATCTGAGCTCATCTCAACTGAGAAAATAATATCTGACTATACTACATTTTCTTAGTGATTGGTGGAAGAGGGTCCAGTTTATTGTGGATGGTGGCATCTCTGGCAGGTGGTGCTGGGTTCCATAAGAAGGCAGGCTATGTAAGCTATAATGAGCAAAGTAGTAAACAGCACCTTTCTATGATCTCTTCCTCCGCTCCTGCTTCCAGGTTCCAGCCTTGCTTGTGTTCTTGTCCTGACTTTCTTCAGTGATGGTACAAGATGTAGAAGCATAAAACAAATAAATCCCTTCCTCCTTGCATTTGGTTATACTGTTTAATCATAGAAATCTTAAAACCACACATAAAAATTAAATAAAAAGAATAATAGAAAAAGATGAAACATTACTTTTCAGAATATTTATATAGTAAAGTTTTTTTAGGTTCTCATAGGAATTAATTTAATAAATAACTTTAAATGAAGCATCGCAATGAAATAAGTACTTCTAAGTTTTATAGTTAGTGTGATATGTGATTTCTTTAACTATGGTATAAGACTAAATAACATTTTAGCTTGTAATCATGTTTAGGAGCTGTTTAAGGCATATGCATAGGAAGAAAGTAATATACTGCCATGTTACTTTATTTTAATTTTTTTCAATACTTGCTTATGTGAGTTGAGAAACAACAAACAAAATGTAGTAAGTTAAAGATCATGGTTTTCTGATCAAGGGTATTTTACTTAAGATAAATTTTCTATGATGGATGACATTTACACTTTTTCATATGTTGAATCATCCTTGCACTTTAACTTTATAGAAAAGAAAGTGGGAAATACCCTCCAATGCATTGGCACAGGTGACCACTTCCTAAATATAACACCAGTAGCACAGACAGTAAGAACAATTAATAAGTGGGACCTCCTGAAACTGAGAAGCTTCTGTAAGGCCAAGGACACAATCAATAAAACAAAAACAACAGCCTACAAAATGGCAAAACATTTTCACCAACCCTACAAGTGACAGGATTGAGCTCTAAAATATATAGAGAACTCAAGAAACTAGAGCCAAAAGCCCTAAATAACCCAATTTTAAAATGGGGTTCAGAAACAAAAAGGGAATTTTCAGCAGAAGAATTACAAATGGCTGAAAGGCACTTAAAAAGTGTTCAACATCTTTAGCCATCAGAGAAATGCCAATCAAAACAACAATCCAGCAATACCACTATTGGGCATATACCCTAAAGACACACATTCACACTCCCAAAATCATTAGCTCAACTATGTTCATAGCAGCATTATTCATAATAGCAAGAACATGGAAGCAAACTAGATGCCCGACAACTGAAGAATGGATTAACAAATTGTGGTAAATCTAGACATATGGAGTACTACTCAGCAGTAAGAAAAAAAAATGATGTCCTAAAATTTGCCAGCAAATGGATGGATTTGGAGAACATACTCCTGAGTGGGGTATCACAAACCCAGAAAGATAAGCAGGGTATGTACTCACACATCAGTGGACTCTAAACAAAAAGCAAAGAATAACCAAGCTGAAAACCACAACCATTGAACAGCTTGGGATCTGAAACACCTTGGACTGGCACCTTGGAGCCCATTCCCAACAGAGGAACACCTGGCCCAGTCTTGATATTAGGGTAAGGAAATTGGACTTGCCTGGAGTGGATGCTGAACTAATTCACCTTGGGACATCCTGACCTTTCTGGGGAGGGGAAGGGGAGCAGGGGAAAAGAGATTGACTGGGAGGGGTCAGGAGAGGGAAGGGAGTTTGAACAAGGGAATACATGGATTAAAAAAATGAAACTTTATTCTCTATAAAAAGGTCAAAAAAAGGATAAATTATCTTGGAAATTTTAAAAAGGTTGCTGTGAATGTTATCAACAAAAATCAGAAGAAAGAAAACTCCCAAAGCTAGTGTGAATAACACACCATCATTGAACTTTAGATTTCCTATCCCCATCTGCCAAAGGTGTAAATGAGCATCTGTGGCCATTGCTAATTACAGCAGTCTGCAGACATAAACTGCTGCTCTGAATATAGGAAGCAAAGTGAGATGCAGCAGTGATTTCCACAGTATATAATTTTAGAACTCTTCTCTGTGACACTGTGTATCTGATCTTACCAACCACAGCTCCCAGTTACACTACTCATCTGGAACACTTTACTTAAAACGTTTTTTAAAATTTCACAATTATGGTTAATAGTAATATTAAGATTGCTAACTAGCAACACTTTTTGCTTCAGGATTCCAATTTCATGATTTTAGTTAATTACATATTTTTAAAAAATATTGTTGATGACCTTTTGAAAAATATAACTTGTAACTGTTTGGTTGGTGATGAAGTAACCGAGGAAGCTAAAAAAACTGCATTTATCTTACAAAAAATTTATTTTTTTTCTTCTTCTCTATTTATTTTGTATTTATCAAGAAAAACAGTAAAATGAATTTAAAATGCTGAGAAGTTAACAATAACTATAAAGAAGATAAAAATCATAAGCATGACTTATCAAGGGTGATAATGCAAATAAGATTGCTACACATATACTTACTTTGTTTTCAGCTTTCCCTCTGAATTTTTTTTCCATCCCTGTATATCCTTATTCAAGGTCCCTTCCCCCTCCCACCACATCAGGTCATTTTTTTCTTCTCCACAACTCCCCATCCCCTCCCTGGGCAGGCAGCAGACAGTCCTATGGTCCCACTGACCCAATAATGCTTAGTTCAATACTCACTCATTAATGGTCTCTAAACAAACAAGAAAAAAAGCCAAGCATGCCCAAGCTGCAAACCACAACCACTGAACAGCTTGGGATCAGAAACACCCTGGACTGACCCTTCGGATCCCACTCCAACTGTAGGAACACCTGACTCACTCTTGAGGGAGGGGGGACAAAACTGGATTTGCCAGGAGTGGAGACTGAACAAAAAAACTATTTTTTATACTTGATATCTTCAACTTAGTCTCTTAAAAATGTTTTTTTTTTGTTGTTGTTGTTGTTGTTTTTTTTTTTTTTTTTTTTTTTTAACTGATTTAGAGTCAGTATGTCAGAAGGGCTAACACTTTGTAACTTCTAATGGGTAAAAAATCATTTTCTTGGTGATTATGAAAATTTATTTTTTTCTTATATAATACAATCCAACCACAGTTTTCCTTCCCTACACTCCTCCCAGCATCTTCCCTGCCCATCTTCTCCAGAGCCATTTCTCCTGTTTCAGCAGGCCTCCTAGTGATATCAACTGCATAATAAGATAAATAAGACTTTGTACAAACCGTCTCATCAAGGCTGGACTAGATACTCATTAGAAGAAAAAGGGTCCCAAGAACAGGCAAAAGTGGTGGAGAGAACTCCTATTCCCACTGTTAGGTGTCCCATCACCAAGCTAACAAATATGCAGAGGACCTGTCACAGACCTGTGAGGCTCTTTTGTTTTTGTCTCTGGGTCTCTGTGAGCCTCTATGAGCTCCTACAAACCATGGTTTCCCTCTTCCCATGGGTTTGCTGAGATTTGAGGGGAGGGATTTAGTTGAGATTTCTAATTTATACATTTTCTTCACCCAGTGTTTGGCAGTGGGTCTCTGTATCTGTTCCCATCAGCTACTAGAAGAAGCCTTTCTGATGATGAATGTGTAAGGCACTGATCTCTGAAAATTACTTTAAAAATTTGAACACATACACTGTTAACACACTCTTCTCTCTCCCATTTTTGCTTTCAAACTTTGAGATTATTATTTTTTTCTTCTTGCCTCATCAAGAACAGAATGTACTGCCTTGCTATTCTTGGTAGTAGAACATGCCCTATTATGTGGTTAACTTAACTAGGGAAAGGGGCAATTTTATTTTAAAAAATTTATTATCCCTTGCCCACTAGCTATCATATACAATAACTCCTCGGCTGGTGGTGGAATATTGTATGAATTTTCTCACATTTAATTCTGGGATTTTATCTGGCTGATTTTATTGTGCATTCCTGGTATATGCTGCTACAATCACTGTGACTTTCTCTGAGCATCTGCCTGTTTTATTGGAATAAGTTATTTTTCCTAATAGCTTTTCAAATCCTTTGTTTTTCCCCAATTTTAGCTGATATTTGGGCTATTGTTAAACTGATGAAGTTTTAGCTGTCTATTCATGTGGGAAGACACAGTAACATTTATTACACGCCAGTCTCCCTAGCATACACTAGTCAGAAAGATAATCAATGATTATTGGATATCACCAAATTTTAGCAGTGGTAATGATGAATTTCCATTCTTACTTTTTGGGTAATAATACTGAAAATAACCTTGCAGAAGGGAGCCTTGTGAATAATTATTTACCTTTATAAATCAATATCATGTTTTCTTAACCAAGTTGTTCTCATAAAAATCTCTCAGTATAATAATTATACCTATGCAATGTCAAACCTCTTGTCATAAATCAAATGTCTGATGTGATGTGAGTGGTCTAACTACAAGTGAATATTTTTAAAACATCTCCAATGCTAAGAGAAGCTGTGTCTTATTACAAGTATCATGTGGGCAATATTTTAAATTAATAGGCTCATGAGCTCTGTATCTTAAGTATTATTAGCATTTACTTTGTCATACTCAACCACATTCTTTATGAACATATATGCTTGGTACAGAATTTTTCACAGATATGTAATACGCACATTTTTTTAAGAAAGTAACTCCAAACCCATCCATTTGCCCACAAATTTTAAGATGTTATGTTTTTTTTTTTCTGCTGAGTAGTACTCCATTATTTAAATATATCACAATTTGTTAACTCATTGTTCAGTTGAGAGGCATCTAGGTTGTTTTCAGGTTCTGGCTATTAAGAATAATGATGCTATGAATATAGTTGAACTTATGTTGGAGTAAGAATGTACATCCTTTGGATATATGCCCAATAGTGGTATTGCTGGATCATTGGGGAGAATGGGAAGTATCTTTCTGAGTGAGGTAACACAGACTCAGAAAGGTAGACATGATATGTACTCACTCATAAGTGGATTTTAAACATAAAGCAAAGAATACACAGACTGTTAATCACAACCCCTGGACAGCTACATAACAGAAGGAACTTAAAAGAGGCATCCAGGGATCCCCCTCACAAGGGGAACTAGATAAGATCTCCTGAGTAAATTGGGATCATAATGAGGAGCAAGCATGGAGGATGGGAACAAATTATGAGAAAAAGAGATGGTTGAGTGAGAGGAGCAACAGAGAGAGAGAAAAAAAGAAATGACTATCTTGATAGAAGAAGTCACTGTGGGGATAGAAAAAAAACCTGGCGTTAAAGAAACCTCTAAGAACCCACAAATGTCCCTGGCTAGGACTCTAAGTAGTAATAGATAGGATGCCTAAACAGGAGTTCTCCTATAATCAAAAGAATGACCACCCTAATTGTCATTATAGAAACTTCGTCTAGCAAGGAATAGAGGCAGAAGCAGAGATCTATCGCTAAATACCCTGTCTAGCTGAAGAAAAAGAGAGGAGAATGTATATGAGCAAAGGGATCAGGAACATGAGGAGGAAATCAGAAAGATGGCTGACTGGAGCTATTGGGAGCTCATTGACTCAGAAACAACTAATAACGAACCTTCAGGGAAAGGAATTAGACCTTCCAAAGGTAGATGACTGTCAAGTGGCATAAGCAGTTTGTGGAGCCTCCTGCAATAGAATCAGACTGTGTTCCTGTGCATGAACTGACATCTTGGAGCCCATTTACTACAAAGGAACATCTAACCCAGCCTTAATACTGGCATGAGGCACTCTGATCTACTCAACTTCATATGCCAGACTGAGCTGACACACCTTGGGACTCCTTGTCCTTATTGGGGAATGGATTGGGGGTGAGGCAGGGCTGAGGTAGAGCTGGGAGAGACTGGGAGGAGGGAAGGGAGGGGAAGCAGTGGTAGATATGGAAAAAAAGCTTTTTAAATAAGAAAAAATAAGTAACAGTTTTAAGATTCACTTCAGAATCTTGTACATGCTAGGCCAAGAGGTCTGTCAATTACATACCTCTACAGTTACATTGAAGATTTTTTTTAACATTAAAATCTGTTTTAATTGCCCTATTCTTTTCTTTTTAAATCTCCAAAGTGCCAACATTTGACAACCAGCACAGATCAGTATTCTCAAGGCTTTGTTTCTTAATTTTCAGGAAATGTTGTGTGGCTAGAAAATTACACTTCTCCACGTTCTGTATCAATTACAGAGATCACTGACATGCCAAAATCACTTATTCCTTACTGACATTTATTTCTCACAAGTTAGAAGCTGTACATTTATTTGACTTGGCATGGCAGCATCTTATTCTGGAAGAACCTAGCGGTAAATGTCTCTCTAAAGTCACGACCAGGAGGGAACAAGGACTACCCATTTTTGATGTCAGTGTTCTCCATTCTTAGAAAAGATACCAGAAATTAATAGGATAATTGTAGTCTTTTCTTAGAATTAATGTTGAACTTGATTGTTCCTGTCAGAGATAAGAAGGCTTTGAATTAATAGTCAAGTTGCTAGTAGACCTAAAATGCCACTTTCTTACAGGTTGCTCCTCCTTAATTCTAAATGTGAACTTTGAATTTCTAATTAATCCCTCCAACTTCTCATGAGCCTTATCTCCTATTATTTAAACTTCACTGAATAGTTTAATTTGAATATCTTTTTTGTTTAAATAAATAAAAATAATTGACAAAAATCATCTTTAAGTGACATGAAAACACCTAAAGCAGAACTTAATCCACATGTTGATAATAATTTTGTTTATTTTTTCAAGAAACTGATAATGCTTTGAAATAGTTGTCTATGTGTTTATCATGCATTCCTGAGTAGGGCAAAATTTGAGAAATGTAGAAGCTACCCATGTCCCTTAGTTTTGCTCTTGCATAATCATTAAATTTTTTTTTCTATTGCTGTCATAGAAGGATCTTAATGGAGGGAGCATAATCTCAACACTGTATGCTTAAACATGTGTGTGTGTGCATGTGTGTGTGTGTGTGATTAATTAAAAGGTAATTATTCTTATAGAGAGTCATTTTAGAAAATGAATAACAATACAATCAGATCAAAAAATTATTTTAATCAGATTTGCATAATCATGAAAGTAAAACTTCCCCCTCACATTCTAATTCAGTATATTAGAAGTTACTTCTTACATTTCTGCCATCAAATAGAATAGAGTAGCACATAGTGTGGATTTTAGTAAACTTGTATCTTTGAGTAATGTAGGGCTACATAAAATTTATAAGCTACTAGAATAATTTTCCTGTTGTAGTTTTCTTATAAAACATGACAACATAAATGCAAAAGCAACAGGTTACATAAAAATAGCATTAAAAGTTGCAAAACTGTAAATTATAGTTCTATTTTATCCTTCACTCAGCTAAGAAATTTATCAAAAGGCTACTATTTATGAACCGTGTTTCTAAGGCAAGGAAAAATAATAGAAAACCAAGATTGGAAACTGTATCTCACCTACTTGAAATTACAGCATGCTAGGGCTGATAAAAAGAATAACAAAACAGGCAAAGGCAAAAAAAAAAAAAAAAGACGTGCAGAGGGCCAGATTCAAAAGGAAGAACCATAAATAGAGCTCAGACAGTAATTGCTAAAAAAGCTCAAATAGGGTAAGGCGCATAACTGTCACTCGTGTATTCAGAGTTGTTTATTTTTTGTCTATTGTAAGCCCTTAATTAGAATGATCTTTTATAATTCACACTCTTTTGCTTAACAAAAACAAAAAAAGAACTCTTTCCCAGGACTTATTCAGGGCAGCCTGGTGTCAAAAATCCATGCAAGTCTCCTCTGCTGGGGGTTTCCTTCTTTTAGAGATTTGTTTTTGTCGACATTTGTTCCTTGCATTGTTCCCAATTTAATTAAAAATGACCTTTTGAATTGTCTACAGTCAAATTCTTCTTATTGATATTTTTCTTTACTTATGGAAACCAGTTATTTGTAATTATTCTTTTTCATTATACATAATTTCTGCTTATTTTTCATATGGGATACAAGAAATATGAATTCATGTTTTCTCTCATTGACACTAAGCTCTTATAGCTTCTTTTATTGTAAGAATGAAAAGCCTTCAGTATATTTTATTTTACAGATTTTATTGAGCTCAATAAAATCATTTTTAATTTGAACTAACATACCAACTTTAAAACATTTTATAAAAAATATAAATTGAAAACATGAAAATTGTGTCTTGAGGGACAAAATAAAATGATTTTTAATTTAATTTATACACTGAATTATGTATGCTAATAACTCCTATTAGGAAATTATAATCATAATATACTAATCTATAAATATGCTAATTTGTATTTAAATGAGCATGGAGTTGGCACATAATTTTCTTTGTTGTTAAGTTAGAGTTATAAAATGCTAAGCAATGGAGAAATGGGTTGTTTTGCTACATAGAATTTATGTAAAAAGTGAATAGAACAATTTAAGAAGGATTTTAAGGGGTCACTGTTATAGGACTCACTACACTCTTTGAATCTGGTAATTTCAAAGTGTCCCAGCTGGAAACTTACTGGGTAAGGATCAGAAACTTCATCCCAAACCAAATCCTGTGATCTTTTCCCCAAACCTTGTAGCTTAATGATGAATACAGGATCATTTAACAGCATCTTCAAAAGATCCATTTTTCTCTAACAAAATGATGATTTAAAAAAGTAACTAATCCAAGGCATAAGTTAAAGGATTGTAAGCTTTTCTCTGTTCCTTTTCAACTATTTTTTTCTTATATTTCATCATTAATCAAATCCTATTTAATTGAGAAGTATTTAATGTCAAAGTAAATTCCTAATGGTGGAATGCTTGGGGCTTAGGTTTTATTTAGATTCTCTACAGGAGAAACAAATTGAGTGCCTTGTGTCTTTTAATGTTTTTTTTCAGCAAGATGATCAAAGGCAAAAGGAGGTAAGGGTTTTGTATTTTTCTTAAATTGTTTCTTTTTTTTTTACTTTTTTACAATGTAAAAAGTCTCATTTTTTATCCATGTATCCCCTTGTTCAAACACAGATAACTTGGGATGTAAGGATTAACACATACTTTAATTTAAATAATTTAAACATGGACAATAACTAGGCTTGCTGAGTCACTGCAACATAAAAATACACTACAAAACCAATGTTTTTTACTTTTTGAATTTTAAAAATGTTGGATCCATTTGGAGAATAAGGTATAGACTAAAGATAAAAGCAGTTGAGCGGTTTTTATTTTTTATTTATTTTTTTGTTCCCTGCGAATATAGCTCCCCAGGGCTATATAAAAACAATGTAAATTTTAGGATATCATTTTTCTTACTGCTGAGTTGTACTCCATTGTATAGATGTACAGTTTGTTAACTGTAGATTCTCAGTTTGTTATTCCATTCTTCAGTTGCAGGGCATCTGTGTTGTTTCCATGTTCTTGCTATTATGAATAATGCTGCTATAAACATAGTTGAGCTAATGCTTTTGAAGTGCAAATGTGTATCTTTAGGGTATATGACCGGTATTGCTGGATTCTTGAGGAGATTCATTCCCAGTTTTCTGAGAAACCACCATATTGCATTCCAGAGTGTCTGAACAAGCTTACACTCCCACCAACAATGGAGGAGTGTTCCCCGTGCTCACCACCCTTTCCAACATAGGTTGTCACCTGTGTCTTTTATCTTAGCCAATCTAACAGGTGTAAGGTGTTATCTCAAAGTTGTTTTGATTTGCTTTCCTCTGATGGCTAAAGATGTTGAGCACTTTTTCAAGGGCCTTTAAGCCATTCATAATTATTCTGCTGAGAATCACCTTTTTAGTTCTGAATGTCATTTTTTAACTGGGTTATTAAAGATTTGGGGCTCTAGTCTTTTGTGTTCTCTATATATTTTAAAGGTCAGTTTTCTGTCACTTGTAGGGTTGGTTAAACATTTTCCTTATCTTTTGGTTGTCATTTTGTCTTATTGACTTTGGCCTTATAGAGGGTCTCAGTTTCAGGAGGATGTACATATTGATTATTATTCTTAGTGTTTGTGCTACTATTGTTAAATTCAGAAAGTGGTCACCTATGCCAATGCACTGGAGGATATTTCCCACTTTCTTTACTATCAAGTTTAGTGTAGCTGGGTTTATGTTGAGGTCTTTGATTGACTTGGATTTGAGTTTTGTACAAGGTGATAGGTTTGGATCTATTTGCCTTTTTCTACACACTATCATCCAGTTATGCTAACACCATTTGTTGAAGATACTATCTTTTTTCTATTGAATATTTTTGGCCTCTTTGTCAAAAATCAGGTGCTCGTAGATGTGTTGGTTAATGTTGGGGTGTTCAATTCTATTCCATTGATCCACAAGTCTGTTTTTATGCCAGTACCAGGCTGTTTTTATTACTGTAGCTCTACAGTATAACTTGAAGTCATGGATAGTGATGTCTCCTGAGGTTCTTTGGTTGAGCAAAATTGTTTTGGCAATCATGGCTTTTTTGTTATTCCAAATGAAATTGAGTATTGTTCTTTTAAGTTTTGCAGGCAAGTGTGTGGATTTATAGAATATTTTCCTGAGTGAGGTATCACAAACCTAGAATATTTTCCTGAGTGAGGTATCACAAACCTAGAATTATAATCACAGTATGTACTCACTCATTAGTGGACTTTAAAGAAAAAGCAAACAACACTCAAGCTGCAAACCACAACCACTGAACAGCTTGGGACTGAAGGAATTTAAGAGAGACATTTAGGGAATCCACTAGAAAGAGAAAATAGAGGACTTTTCCTTAGCTATTTGGGAGCATAAGGGGTTGCAACCAAGAAGAGGTGAGAACAAATCATGAGAGAAGGAGATGATTACGTGCGAGAAAAAACACGGAGGGAGAGGAAGCAAAAGAGGTGGAAGTCTTAATAGAGGAAGCAAATATGAAGTTAGAAAAATATCGCATGCTAGGAAAACCTCCAAGAACTCAATGAGTTGTCAGTGTCTAGGTCTCTAACCAAAAGCAAAGGTGTTGCCTAAACAGGACTTACCCCATAATTAAATAAATAACCATCCTCACTGTCATCATAGAACTTATATCCACCCATGAATAGAAGTAGAGGCAGGGATATATGGGCTCAGTCTCTGTTCCAGCTGATAAAAGGGGAGGATATCTATATGAGCAAGGGGATAGTGACTATGAGGAAAATTTCCACAGTGATGGCTGGCTGAAGATCTGGGAAGCTCACTGAATCAAGAACAGCCACCTGGGAACCATCTGGAAAAGGAACTAAGCCCTCAAGGATAGGCAAATGTTCACTGGCATGGGTAATATATGGAGCCTCAATGGGAAGATTCAGACTGTGTTTCTGTGCATGGACTGGCACCTGAGAGCCCATTCCCTCCAGAAGAACACCTAAATCAATTTTGATATTAGGATGAGGAAATCAGACATGCCTGGAGTAGATGCTGATCTAATATACCTTGGGAATTCTTGCCTTTTTGGGTGGCGAGGATGGAGGTTGAAGGCTTACCAGGAGTGGTCAGGAGGGGGAAGGAAATAGGAATAAGGGGATAATGTAAATTTAAAAATGAGACTTTATTCTATAAAAATAAAAAAATTAAAATTTTCTCTTAAAGTTTTAGACAAAACAAAAACCATAATGTATAAATCAAAGCTTGGTCATTAAATTAGACACATAATTAAGGATAGCAAACCAGATGTCACAAACCAAAGTGCAAGATTTCATTCTTCTTATTTTATTTTTCACCCTCTATTAAAAATGTTTTTTCTCCTATAATTTACCAGATTATAATTTCCCTACCCTCTACACTTCCTTGCTCCTCCTTACATTTTCTCCCATTCTGGCCCACTCCCTTTCTGGATCTCAATAGAAAAAAAACATACGTTCAAAAAATAACAATAAAATAAAATATAATCAGATTGAAGTAACCTAACATATTAGAATAGGACAAAAGAAGCAAACAGAATGAAAATAAACAAAAGGAAAAGTATAAGAACTAAATATAGTCAGAGGATTTACTTCTTTGCACACTCAAGAATCCCATTAAAAACACCACACTTGAAGCTACAATAGGCAAAGGGCCTATAGTGTAAGAAGAGAGAAAGATTATAAATAAAATAGTAGATAGAATTATTATTTTAAAATAAGTAGGAAACTGATATGTGTGGTATGTGTGTGTCAGACAGAACTATCAGTTTTAGATGGTAAATACCCACTGGGCATGCTACATCTTCATCTAAGCAAGAGATTCTACTTCTGTTGACCTAGTCCTTGTCCTAAGTACATTCTCTATGTAGAAAAAATAAGAGAAAAATGAGAAAGAAAGGCAAATTCCATCTTTAAAAATTTTAAGGTGGATTTCCAATTTTAGTTAAGGGAGATTGATAAATATTTATACACAGTTGGGAGATGGGGAAGATCCGGGAGAAACTACAGGTATGTAATAAATATATATTGAATGAAAGAAAATTTCTTTTCTACATATATTCTATTATACTAATTATATTTTATTATAAAACAAGCATGCTATTTACCTAAATTAAAGTAAATTATTTGATTTTGTAAAGGTGATTTTGAGAAACAGAACAATGAAACATACTATTATAGGAAAGAACAAGTTTTGTCATATCATATCACTGTATTTAGATCTTTTGATAAAATTCTCACAAGCAAGTTATATTTCAGTACAATAATATGTCTAAGCAATGGAAAAAATTCTTAAAGTAAAATAGATTTAGTGTGTACTACCCAGTTAAAGTTTATTTTATTCATATTTGCCTGAAACCTTGTCAAATAAATTTTATCACCAAATAAAGTACAATATTAGAGATAGTTTACACTAAGATAAATAAGACTTCAAACTTTAGTGTCAAGTTCTACAAATTTTATTTTTACATACCACTCTATTTTTTCTTTTTCTATTCTTTTTTCTGAGGCAAGGAATAAGTTTTTAATTATGTTTAAAAATATTTTATAAACATAAATAAAAATTCATGTTTATAAATCTTAACTACTTTTTATATATTTTGTTCAAAGACACAGTAATTTTTCTTGAAGTTTATTAAATAGGCATTGGAGATTAGGCTTTTAAGTAAACTGTCATGGTCCATGACTCAGGATCTACATGTTAGGGGGAAAAGAAAATATTAATTGAACTCAAGGAATGTAGTTTCATTTCAAAGTAAATCACTGCATTAAAAGTTGAGAGCTGATGATAGTAATTCAATAGACTGAACAACATGTTCTCAAATTTTTTATTGAAGTAAAACCCCCTTTTGATGGTATTTGGATGTCACTTCTAGAGGTTATTAGCTTTGGAAGGGTTAGCAATTTTTTTACACATGCCAGACACCCTCTGTTTTAGTTTCTATTTGCATTTTTCTTCCATTCTATTTACAACTTGAGAACCAAATGTTTAGTGACAATCAGATTTTTATCTCTTAGCTACTATTTTCATGCAATGTTTGCCTGGCTGCTGGCATGCTGGCTACCGTGATAGCATGGACTCTACTACTCTCTAGAACTGTAAGCATACAAATAATTGCATTCTCTAATAAGTTGACTTGTTCATGGATTTATTTTTTAAGCATAGCAACAACAAAAGTAACTAAGATAATTTTCTTGTCTCTTTAGCATGTGAGAACATACATGTAAGATGACAATTTTTCAGATTATGAATGGGAATGTAACCAGGTGGAGAAATAACAGGAATTTCTAGTGTAAATTTCTTATCAAACATTTTTTGGTATTGTCAATTGTCACTAAGACATTATGTATACCTTATATATACTAAAAGTGGCATAGACATTTTCTGAAAATCTTTATTAGTAAATATATATATACAAACACAAGAACAAGAAAAAAAATTGTTCTGATTTTTATCTATACCTTTTGATCCAAGCTTTTTATTCATGATTTTTTCTTTCACAAATATTACATATTTATTTTAAAAGACCCTGTAACCCAAATACTTTTTTATTTAAAGTATTCAGTCCTCATTTCAACTTCGGGGTGGGATGTGAGGGCGATCTGGCTGCGACATCTGTCACCCCATTGATCGCCAGGGTTGATTCGGCTGATCTGGCTGGCTAGGCGGGTGTCCCCTTCCTCCCTCACCGCTCCATGTGCGTCCCTCCCAAAGCTGCGCGCTCGGTCGAAGAGGACGACCTTCCCCGAATAGAGGAGGACCGGTCTTCGGTCAAGGGTATACGAGTAGCTGCGCTCCCCTGCTAGAACCTCCAAACAAGCTCTCAAGGTCTCAACTTCGGGGTGTGTGTGTGTGTGTGTGTGTGTGTGTGTGTGTATGTGTGTGTGTGTGTGTTGTGTGTATGTGTTAGGAAGACTTTACAATACTGGTTTCTCTATGGCATTTTGGAACAGTCTTTAATGTTGTCTATCCTCCCATTAGTGTTTACTATACCATCCTTAACTCCCTTTAATTCATCGACTCTTGTTACATTATTCCCTCTTAATCTTTTATAGTATTTGTTCTATCTGCTCTCCCTTAAACCTCTTTTTCTATGAACATGTATTGGAAAACATGTATCTGTAATTCAAAGATAACATTAATTGATGAGATAAAATATACAAAATGTTAGTTTTGTGGTGCCTGAAATAGTTTGTAGTTTGTTTCATTCCTGTGACAAGGGTGCAGCAATGAACATGAATTTGCAGTAGGACATGGAATTCATTGAGTATATGTCAAAATGTAGTTGTATCAGTTACTTTTCTGTTGCTTTGATAAAATACTAACAAACACAATTTAAGGAAAGTATTTGTCTTGCTTTCAGAGTAATGGAGAAAAAGTGTGCATCTGGCTGTAAAACATAATGAGCAACAGGAATGGTGGAATGAACAGAAAGCAGAGAGCTTACACATTATACTACAAGCACCAAGAAGAGAGAGCAACTAGAGAGTCAGGTGAGACTATACATATGCAAAACCCACGCTCAGATATGTATTTCCTCCTGTTTCGATTTTTATCTTATTTATTTATTTATTCATTTATTTATTTTTATAGAATAAAGTCTTTTTTTAATTCATGTATTCCCTTGTTCTAACTCCCTTCCCCCTCCTGATACCTCCTGGTCAGCCTTCAGCCTCCCTCATCCCAATCCCCTGTCTCCTCCCCAGAAAGGGCAAGAGGTCCCTTGGTGGATTACCTCAGCATCCTCTCCAGGCAAGTCCGATTTTCTCATTCTAATACTTCAAGGTGTCAGTCCATGCACAGAAACAGTCTGTACACTTCCCTTGAGGCTCCACATATTGCCCATATCAGTGGACAGTTGCATATCCTTAGAAGGCTTAGTCCCTTTTCCAGATAGTTCCCAGGTGGCTGCTCTTGATTTAGTGAGCTTCCCAGAGCTCCACCCAGCCATCAATGTGAGAATTTTCCTCATAGTCCCCTATCCACTTGTTCATATAGAGTCTCCTCCCAGGTTACCAGCTGGACCAGGGACTGAGCCCATTGCTCAGCCATGTATCCCTGCTTCCCTGCTTCTACTACTCATTGTGGATGTAAGTTCTGTGATGGCACTTGGTGTGGTTATTGATTTGATTATGAGAGAAGTCCTGTTTAGGCAACACCTTTGCTATTGGTTGGAAACCTAGGCAGGGACATCCTGTGAGTTCTAACAGACTCTGGTACATCTACACAAAGAAGTACTACTCAGCAGTTAAAAAAAAAAAAAAAAATGATCTCCTAAATTTTGCAGGGTAGTATTTCATCCTTCTAATCAATACCTTCAAACCTCCCCAGTGTCAGCAGCTTGAATTAAGTGATCAAATATTTGTAGGAACATTTTTCATTCAAACCGACAGTGGTAGAGCTAGCTGGATCATGTGGTAGATTGGTTTCTAGCTATTTATGGAACATCCACATTTATTTTCATAGTGGTTGAAACAGTTTTGACTCTTAGATACAGTGAATAAGTGTTGCTTTTCCCCATTCATGTCAGCATTTATGAGCATTTGTGAGTCAGGCCTTTAGATTTATACAAACATGTTTATCCTACAACTTCATACCACTTTCTACATATACACATAGTGCCTCTCTAGTGCATTATTTGTATTTGAGTCATTAAACATCATAATAATCTGTTTCTAAAAACTCAAATAAGTATTTTATTAAAGAAAAAGATATTCTTTTATAATTTCTATTTTTTAATAATTTGTATCTAAAAAGCTGTCCTATAAGCATATAATTACTGTTATCACTTCTATAAAATTCTACATCACCTAAGACTATTACTTAATGCAGCAACCCTAATGAATATTGCTGTTTTAGTACTTAAATGACATTTATTGCTTTTTTTGCTTATGCTGTTCCTGCTTAGCATTTATTTAATGATTACTCATTACATTTAATAATCGCATGTCTTTGGTTTCTTTAAAAATTATAACCTCGCTTCTACCTATTTTGTTGTTAGTTTAGCTTTCCTATAGTTGAACGTAGTCATAGACAATTTCCTTCAATTTGTGCTAATACTAATATTTAAGTTATTACATTGTAATTGGTAATTTTTATGTATCAACAGACTTCAAAGGAATGTGAACTTATTTTGGTGATTGGGAGAAGGAGAATTTTGTATATGCTTGCTAGAAAGGGTCTGTCTCTATTCTTGGGCCCCATTACATTTTTTTGTTAGGTCGTTTTTTTTTGTTTTTTGTTTTTTGTTTTTTTCTTGAAACTAACAGTAGTATATCTACTTTTTGGTATGTTAAAGGTAATTGGGTTAAGACTCTATTCTCACAGGGTCTTCATTAGTAATGAAGCCTGAATCTTCAATGTTCTCTAGGCCCAAATGGTAAAACCTTGATCACAATAATCTGGCATTATTAAGAGGGGATGAAACATTTAGTAGTTGGTGCCCAATAGCAGGAGAGATTAGATAGTTACAACTGTAGTATTGTTGGACATATGGGAAGTCAGCCTCTTCTTCCTTGACACATAGGGTTAGGATTTTTTGTTTAAATCTTTTTAAAGAATATTCTCTGTGCCATGATTATTTGATAATGACATGTCTTAGGGTAGAAACCTCAGAAGCCATGAGCCAAAACAGACATATGTTCTATATAAATTGATTAATTTAGGCACCGGCCAGAGGCCCAGGGTGTGGAAAAGATGATGCACAACTGTTGATATCACTGTTGGATAACCTTTTCTAGGTTAATATATTTCTTGAATTTTCCTCAGAACATAAGAGTATCTTTACATGGAGTTAGAATTTCTCTTTTCTTTTTTAAGCTTAGATTTTTTTTAAGGATTTATTTATTTATTATTATGTATACAATTCTATGTCTCCATGTTTGCTTGCATGTCAAAAGAGAGCACCTGATCTCATTATAAATGGTTGTGAGCCAACACGTAGTTACTGGAAATTGAACTCAGGACCTCTGGAAGAGAAGTTGATGCTCTTAACATCTGAGCCATCTCTCCATTGCCCTGAGAGATTTTTTTCTTATCTTAAGTAGATTTACTATCTAGCCAATGGATGAGGAAGCTCAATTATAATATTACATATCATGTCTAAACACACAATGTGAAAATAGTTTGAACAATAATTTATATGTGCTTTCATTACATATTTACATTTGATTTACCTCTGATGTAGAATCAGGACTGTGATTTCAGACTGAGTAGTAGAATTGATGAATTAAGATATTATTCAAGTAATTCATCTTATAATTATATGGATATTAGCTATATCTTAATTTAAATATATTTGAAAGTTTAAACATCCTTTAGTATCAAAGAGAAAAATAATATTAATTTAGAAGATTACTTTTTTGACTTTTAACTTTTAATAAAGTCTTTTTTATCTGTGTATCCCCTTGCTCCCTCTCCCTTTCCCCTCCCAATCCCTCTGGTCAACATTCAGCCTCCCTCCTCCCCATCCTCCCATTCCCTCCCCGAAAAGGGCAAGAATTCCCAAGGTGGATCAGCTAAGGATCCACTCCAGGCAGGTCTGATTTTCTCATCTAACATCAAGACTGTGTTAAGTGTTCCTCTGTAGAAAATAGAAATGAATTGAGGAACATATCTTTTTAGTGATTTGGGCATGTTATATTCTATTTGAACTTGTAAATAGTGAGCCAATTTGCTTCATTTTATTTTATGATTTTAAAATATGTTCCTATTAATATTTATGTGTCTTTTGGCAACTTAGTTAATTTTTTTTAGAAACAATGGCCTATAAATTAATGAAAAATTCATAAATAAATAGTCTTGTTCCCTCCTTTACTATAGAGGGGTTAATAATCTAGTAATACCCATGTATAGGTAATATAATATAAATCATTTTATTTTTCTCCTTAATTTGCATTTGAAATCAGATTTTTTACTATTTTGCATTTGACAGCTTAAACTATTTATATTTAAATCATTAATGTGCAACATTTATAATTCTATAACCACTAAGCAAGAGTGATATTATCAATATATTTCTCAAAGATCTCCTCTCTCATAAAATAAACAAATACCTACCTATTGCATACACTGCATATGTACTTAAGCTTTTATGATTAGATATTGGCAAAAATATCTGGAAATTTGGTGTGTCTTATGAAGTCTCCCTGTATTTACTGCAACACCTGTAACAAACAGGTGATACCCTCAGTTTGTCTAGTATTCAAATTATATTAGCCACCCATGCCTTTCAAGGTCCTTCACTGATTTAATCTGACTTCTCTTTATAATACCATTTAAATTAGGGGTATTTTTCTATGATTTTATGTACATTTTGTTGTTCATAAAGACACTGACTCATCTTATATCCACCAATATTTATCCATAATTGCATTTAGTGTTATTATGACCATGTCTGTGAAATTTTCACTTTATTTTATACTAACAACAGACCTCAGGACAAAGTTATTCCCCTAGTCTATTGACTGTGTGCAGTGAAGAGCAAATACATCATTTTGATCTAGAAACATTGCCTCTTGGCCAGCATAAGTCTGAAATTCATTTATGACCATTGAGCATTGCCTCATGTCACAGTGATCTCTGAAAGCTTTCTCAATGGATGTAAGAAGCAAGGCCTTGTGTTTCTATTGTCCATATGGGAGAAATCCAATTATTATATATTCACTTCCATACACCAAGATTGTCACAGTATCTCTAACCTACAGTGTTAATATCTATAGACAAATAGTTGCTCCTAAGTTGCCAAAATAAATAACTAATTATATTTAACATTTTTGCTTTTAAAAGATTTAATCATCTTGAGAAAAATGTTTTAGTGTTTAAATTTAAATTTGACCATATATTCACTTTTGGAACTTTTCTGGTACTCATTTTTGTTAGGTATGCCTTTGATACACCCAGGTTCATCTACATTCATGACAGTACCTGCCCATGTACTCGTCCTAAATTCTACATTCATGGAGTAACCTTTCCTCCTGACATCCAGGTACCTGGAGTGCTGGAGTCTATATGGAGATTCCCAGTGAAGCTGAGAGAATGCATGCAAAGCTGAATCATAGTTTCCTCATCTGTACTTGATGCAGACTTCCAAAGAGGACACCTCCTCAAAGTGCAGGGTGAATATAATGTTAAAAGACTGAAAAAAAAAAAAACCTATAGACACTTCTGCAAATACCACAAAATTATTCCCCATAAAATTTTCTGAGATTTTTTTATATATATTAACGACAAAGTTTCTACTTCAAAAAAATTATATACATTTACTATACATAACTTATATGTTTATTCATAATATAATTATTTTCAATAAATACATTTATATGTAAAACAAACTTACATTTACTTAATAAATTATATCAAATGTACTTATAAATCATAATACATAAAATATTAAAATGCCCCGGCCAGCAGGGTCTTCAGCGTGGACCTGAATCTGGGAACGAAACAGATGGAAGGCAGAAACACAAAGAATGGAAGGACAAGACAAATCTCTCTGTTCCAGTCCTCCTCTGAGCTTTATTGTTTCAGCCAATATTTACACAGAATCTCTGCCATGCAGGTAGCTGGGAGGAAAGGGGGTGTGATATACAAAAGAAGATGGCAAGCCTGTGAGAGGAAGAAACATACAGGGCAGAATTGATATGGAAATCCATCTGTTATCAGTTGAGGGCCTGGAGGATGTCACCTGCTGAGCTGAGAGTTCAGAGTGGAAGGCCTGGAGGATGTTACCTGCTGAGCTGAGAGAATCAGGGAAACTACCTAAAACAATAAGGATGTAGCCTGCTGGTAAATTGCTATCTAGGGTAAAGACTGCTGGCTAGCTATAGGAGCTAACTTATAAAATATGGCTAAGTTGACTTTGGCTCCCAACATTAAAATAAATAAATTATAATTTATAATATATAAAATGATAATAGCAGTAGGAACATAGTATTAGCATTATTTGACCATATTTAAGTGACAAAAAAATCTACCTAAGTACACTTATGACCAAAAATTACTTGATATCTGAAAATTTAACAGTTTTTCATGCTTTGAAGTCTAAGAAATAATAAAAACATGATTCTGATATAGGCTTCCTGATATTTAGAATGTAAAAAGAGATAATTCATTAAAAAATATTATGATGTTTGCTTTTAACACTGGTTTTGTTAAAAGCATCATGTAGTAAAAATAAAAACTTTACATTATCAAATAAAACTATTTTCATATAATTTCATATTTTACAAAGTATCTACTCAATTCTAAACTAAAAGAAATCTATCATTTTAATCATTTAAATCTATCATTTATCATTACATTAAAGTTTTATATTTTTTCATTCTCTAACATTTCTTTTTTCTTTTTCTTTTCTTTCTGTTTTTTATTATGGATGAAGTCATATTTTCAATCAGTGTATATCCTTATTCAAGGTCCCATCCCCCTCCCACACCCTCCAGTCACTCTCTCTTCTACACATTTCCCCATCTTCTCTCCAGCATGGGCAGGAGGTTCCAAGGACCCACTATTTCTCAGTTCAGCATCTACTCCTGGCAGATCCAGTTTCCTCACCCCAACATCAAGACTGAGTCAGGTGTTCCTGTAGAGGGAGTGGGATCCAACGTGCCACTCCAAGTTGTTTCAGATCCAAAGCTGTTCAGGAGTTGTGGTTTGCAGCTTGGACATGCTTTGCTTTTTGCTTTTTTCTTTAGAGTCCACTAATGAGTGAGTATATCCCCTGCTTATCTTTCTAGGTTTGTTATATCTCTCTCAGGAGGATATTCTCCAAATCCATTCATGTTCCTGCAAATTTTAGGATATCAGTTTTTCTTACTGCTGAGTAGTACTCTCTTGTGCAGATGTACCACAATTTGTTGATCCATTCTTCAGCTGAGAGGCATCCAGGTTGCTTCCAGGTTCTTGCTATTATGAATAATGCTGCTATGAACATAGTTGAGCTAATGCCTTTGGAATGCAAATGTGCATCTTTAGGTTATACAACCAAAAGTGGAATTGCTGGATCCTTGGGAGATGAGATGAAATCATGAGAGAAGATAGTTAAGAGAAAAGAGCAACAGACAGGGAGAAAAAAAAATTGGCTATCTTGATAGAGGGAGTTAGAAAAAAACCTGATGCTAAGGAAATCTCTAAGACCCACAAGATGTCCCCGGCTAGAGCTCAAAACAATAGTAGAGAGGATACCTAAATAGACTTCCCTATAAATGAATGAATGACCACCCTAACTGTCTTCATAGAACATTCATCCAGCAATGGATAGAGGCAGAAGCAGAGATCCATAGCTAAGTACCAGGTTGAGCTCTTGGTTCAGCTGGAGAGAGAGAGAGAGAGAGAGAGAGAGAGAGAGAGAGAGAGAGAGAGAGAGAGAGGAAGAACCACAGAGAAGGATGAAGGCTGACCTGAGCTATTGGAAGATCACTGACTCAGAAACAATGCTGAAAACCCTCAGAGAAAGGAAATAATCCCTCCAATGGTCAAGTGGCATGGGAAGTTTGTGCAGCCTCGTGCAATAGGTTCCCACTAAGTTCCTGGTGCATGAACTGACATCTAGGAGCCTGTTTTCTACAGAGGAACACCTAACCCAGCCTTAGTACTGGGATGAGGGACTCGGATCTACCTCAACTGGATATTCCAGACTGAACTGACACACTTTGAGACTCCTTGCCTTCCTTGGGGAATGAATGGGGAGATGGGAGGTGGCTGAGGAAGGACTGGGCAGATGGAAAGGAGGGAAAACAGAAGTAGATAAAGAGAAAAAAACCTTTTAAATAAATTTAAAAAAAATATGTATTCTCACTTTATTTATTTATTTATTTATTTATTTATTTATTTATTTATTTATTTATTTATTAGTGTCCTGCCATTATGTATACATGTATTCCACAAGAGTCCTTTGAGTGTCCTGAGGTCTCCTGAGGGTTTTGAGTTATTGGAACTGAAGTTACATATTATTGTGATCTATAATGTGGGTTGTAGGAATTGAACCTGGGTCTTTTGCAAGAACAGCTAATGTCCTTAACTGATGAGTTATATCTCCAGCCACCAGAGACCTGTTCCCAGAGTATAAATAAAAGCAAATAAACAAATGCTGAAAGGAGCTACATGGGGTAATATGGCTTTACATACCTAATGGAAATGATGAGTCTGAAAATAAACCAACTGTGCTGTTAGGTATATTTAAAAAATAAAGTTAAAACTTACAAGGTCTTATACTGGTAATTAGTAAAGAAATGAATCTATTTTTGAAAATACAGCTGAAAAAAAAAAAAAAAACCAGCCTGGCGGAGTTTCTAAAATTAAAATCTTTAATTAGTTAATAATCTGAAATTACAAAATACACAAAGACAAAGGCTCTTGAAACAAAGGCAGAATTGATAATTACAGCTTCATGTCATGCATTTTACTCCCCAAGGTTTAGTTAGGCCAATTTCCCAACAATGTCAGTAATTTCTCTCCAGTTCTGAGTGGAATAACAGGATTTCTTTTGAGTCTATTTGTTTCATTGGATTTATTTTATCTATTTTTGGTAATGTGAAGAGGCACAGACATTTACAAATGTGTTATAAACAGCCCATAGATTTCCTATATAACACTTACCTGACTTGGTCATTTTCCGATCTTACTACTCTGATACTATTGTCCATCTTGTTTGTTCTACCTCTATAGTATTTCAAACTTCAAACAACTTACTTGGTAAGAAAGAAAAGTCAATGAATTAGCTATACTGTTTCTTATTTTGTTGTATAATCAGTATTTTTAATAGAAGTTCCTATGTAGAGCGTGATATCAACATGGCATATTTCTCTCAATCAAATAAGCAGGGCTCCTATGAGCTCACAAAGATTGAAGAAACAATTTTGGGGCACGCATGTGTCTTCAACAAGTTCCCTTTGAACATAGCTGTTAGCTTGGTGGGTATGTGGGACTTCTAAAAGTGGGAGTGGAAGTATCTCTAGCTCTTTTGCCTGCCCTTGGAAACGTTTTCCTCTTTTTGGATTGATTGCTTCAACAGGAAGGCTTTTTCCTTGTATCATTGTATCTTGTTATAACATGTTTGGTTGTTGTTTTTTGGAGGCTTGATTTTTTTCTGAAGTTAAATGGAGGAGAGGGATGAATCCTGGAGATATGGTAAGTTGAGAAGAATTGAAAGGAGTGGAGGGAGGGGGAAAGAAAAGAATTACATGAACAACTGACAGTCCTTTACCTTGTATCCCATACATAATGGCAGTTTAAAAATTTCAGTGGAGATCTTTGATAACCATATAATAAGTCACAGTAAAAGTATGTTAGATTCCATATAATTTACAGAAAACGACAGACATTTGATTCAGTAATTTTTGTTTCTTGTAACATGAAAATTTGTATTTGTTACAGACTTACACAGATACATGTATATATCCATAGTATAAACACATACTGTGAAAAAATAAGTACTTATGTCCAAATAGTAAGAAAAATTAAGCTGGAATTTTTCATCCTCATAATTTATGGGTTTAAGATTTTTAATGTCATTTTAATGGCAATAGTTATCTTTATTGACTTCAGTTTAATGTAAAACTCAATTATGTGTTAATTATAAATTAGATAATTTCTGTCTAAATGTTCTGTCCAAAAGTTCTATAATTATAATCAGGCTGCTCTTTATGACAATTGAGAAAACTTTGACAGTCATTTTAAGGAAAATATAAAAAACCTGCTCCATAGGAAACATCATTACATAAGTAAATTAACATCAGCAAAACATGATTTGTCTATCATTGTATTCACACTCAGCAACAAGTTTCAAATGCAAAATATTTAATTGTATATTTTTTGATTTGCTCCAAATGCCATACACAGCTGATTTTGATTGGCAAATACATTCTTTGGTATTAACTTGGACTACATAACATATATTCTTATAAATGATGAATCTCTAAATGATAAGAATGTACAGATCAGCAATAAATCCAATAACAGTTCCCAAGACAAGGCTTTTTAGAATAACAATTCCTTCTCCTTTTCTTGAATCTACACTAGGAAATGACTACATTTACTATATATTTACTTTTCTGTAATTCTAACAAATAACAGAAGAAAAATTAAATGTTATGATAAATTTTTAGTAACATAATCAATTTCTTGAGATTTGATATTTTCTCCTAAACATGTTGAATCTGAGCAAGAAGTTTTTTAATATTTTATATCAGAATTTTAGTTATATTTTAGCTAGCATGAAGTTCTCATTTTCAGCACTATAGTATATGCAAAGAAAGAAAATTTCCTCCATTAAAAGATGACAAGATAACCTTTTATCTGCATTTACATTTTTAATACAAATCCCTGGAAATTTATTCTTCAACCAATTATCTTTTTCTTGATTATATAAACATATATATAGTATGTGTACACAAATATATATGGCTTACTTTGTTATATTGGTTCAGATTCTAGTATAAACAAAAATTCTATTAAGATTAAATTATGCACTATGACACAGCTATTTAAATAAACTTCAAATGTTTTCTATGAATCTCTATAATAGTTTGCTTTTGTTAACTTGACATAAGAGACAGTCACTCTCTTAGGATAAGCAAACCTCAACTCACAAAAATCTGTCAGATTGGCATGTAGGCAACCCTGTGGAACATTTTATTTTTCTTATTTTACAACTTTAAATTTTATTTTTTGACCATGAGTGTATTGCTTGTATATATGTATATATATATATATATATATATATATATATATATATACCCAAGCATATATCATATAGTAACTGTGAAGGCCAGAAAATGGTGTCAGATCATATGGCACTGTAGTTCTACATGATTCTTGTATTACTTACTTCACTATTGCTGTAACAGAGTACATGAGCAAGACAACTCATAGAAGGAAGGCTTGTGGTTCCAGAAGAATAAGAGTTCATCATTATCATAGCATGAAAGCAAGGTAGCAATCATCAGTAGCAGGAACAGATGAATGTTCATTTCTCAAAATGTATAAGAAACAGCACAGGGTGCTCTCTGTGGCGTCCCAGCACACTCTGGAGCAGGGGCTGCTGAACTCTGCACCTGGCCACACCCACAGGTGCTGCTGAGGGAATCTGCAAGACTCCCTACTACAACCCCGAACTGAGCGAACTGAGCAAACCAACTGCAGGGGTCTCTGAGGGGCAGATTCGAACCCTGACCAGAGGTGAGGAGGGTTCGGCAGGCCTCAGTGCCTGTATCCTGGCCTGAGAGGGAGAGTTGAGCTCTCACTGCTTCCGGTTCCGCCACCGGGACCTGTGCTCTCTGTGGCGTCCCAGCACACTCTGGAGCAGGGGCTGCTGAACTCTGCACCTGGCCACACCCACAGCTGCTGCTGAGGGAATCTGCAAGACTCCCTACTACGACCCCGAACTGAGCGAACTGAGCAAACCAACTGCAGGGGTCTCTAGGGGCGGATTCGAACCCTGACCAGAGGTGAGGAGGGTTCGGCAGGCCTCAGTGCCTGTATCCTGGCCTGGGAGGGAGAGTTGAGCTCTCATTGCTTCTGGTTCCACCACCGGGACCTGTGCTCTCTGTGGCGTCCCAGCACACTCTGGAGCATGGGCTGCTGAACTCTGCACCTGGCCACACCCACAGCTGCTGCTGAGGGAATCTGCAAGGCTCCGCACTAAGACCTCTAACTGAACGAACCAACAACTGCAGGAGTCTCTGAAAGACAGAATCAAACCCTGACCAGAGAGGTGACAGGAGACACACAAACCCAAGTGCCACAACTGACCAGGACCCATCTAATCGTGAACCACTGAAGCTATGGGCAAACGTCAGTACAAGAAATTACATAATAATACAAAGGGCAACATGGTAACTCCAGAAGAGAGTGGCGA